>JBCJKH010069419.1:0-15637 GCA_039877255.1 Loriculus beryllinus | reverse complement strand
AGCAGTTAAAGTGAAAAAGACATCTGAAGAGTTTTCTGCTCTTCATGTCCACAGCTTCAGGTATGTCTTTTGCATACTATAAGTGGCGTGCCAAATTATTCCTTCAGTACAATTGGTTCAAAACAGAAATTTCCTTAGAATAATAAAGTAGAAGAATCATGGAATTATGAAGCAGCTTGAACAGAAAAAAGTATATGTACCTCATACATTGTTCACTAGATGCAGGTTGCTATGGAGCAGATAAAGATGTTAAAAGTGTATTGAAAGTCTCATGCATCTTCCTACTGTAGTTGTACACTTGTCAAAATAATACATATCTTTAGGCAAAGCTGAGGCCAGACCTGCAGATCATAGCTTAATCTTGGTCCACTTTGGTTTGAATTTTCTCCAGCTAGTAAATTTTTGTATAAAGATACGTCCCAGAAAAAGAATTTGTTAAACATATATCTAGTAATATAAAACATTGATTAAAGTGCCTGTTGTAGTATTACCAATTTATGCATTCACATTCTAAACTCTATTTAATCCTTATTCTTCCATTCCTCCACTAAGAAAGAGCATGTCTGTTTGTTTTTCCAAATGCTTCCTTCAAAAGTAGGACAATATGGTAAATGTTGCCTGTGTTAACAGAATAGATACAGAACCACAGTCCAATGTGAAGAAAACTTTATTGCAGTTTATTCTTATTTATATGAATAGAGAGTTTGATTTCTAAGAATACATCCTGAGCAGCACATCTGAAAAAACCTGAGTCCTTGAACAGGTTTCCATAGTGCCTGCAAGAATCCCCTCAGAAAACTCTGGACTTCATGTCGCTTGCACACCTGGAAGTATTATTATTATTATTTTTTCTTAACTCAAGCTATCTCCAAGCTGTTTCTATTCTTGAGTCGTACATTACCAGAAACCCTCTAGGAGCTATCCTGGGCTATGTTTTCTGCTTGAAGTCACCAAAAATATTGAAGCTGGAAAGCTTCACTGTGTGTTGGGACCATCCCTTTTGCAATGAAGTGCATCCTTGGAGAGCACTCTCAATACTAGCCTGACAAAGGCTTCTTCCATCACAATCAGAGAACACCAGCAAGAGCACAGAGCTGGTATTTAGCTTGCTCTAGCAGCAAATAAAGCAGCTAGAAGCTGTTTTGGTCTTGACATTCTATACTGTGACTTACAGGTATGGAAAGTTTGGGTTTAGCTATCTCAGTTAAGATTACAGAAGCCCCTTTAGCTCTGTGCTAGTCTTATAACTCACCTCAGGCCAAGGCTCATTGCAAATGGTGCTTAATCCCATCCTCTTACACTGTTTAAAAATCAGATACATGGTGAGAAGTGCAGAGAACAGGCTTACAGGATTCTAATAAATACCCTGTCATTTAAGAATGGAGGATTTCTTAAAACATAATACAAAGTTTTCCCATTGTCACAACCTTAAAATAAAACTGCATCTTAAATGCAATTACATATCTACATATTACTGTTGCATAGAAATTTAATTTCTTTGTGCAAACACTGACATTTTCATGGAAACCGCATTCCAGTGTCTTAGGACAGGGGAACTCCAGGGAAGTTCAGTAATTATAACAAATGATACATTAATTGGTCCTCTTTTTGGTAGTTTCTGATTGTCTTTGATAATGAACTGCCAACATACCCCCTTTTGCCCTGTGCTCAAAAACATTTCTAAAATATGGGCACTACTGGCAGTTTTTCTACATCCAGTTGTACTGAGGAAAGAACAATTTGCACTTATATTATTATCTGAGATTGAACCGATAATAACATCCTGAAACAGTTTCAATCCTACTAATACTGTATTAAGCATTACATGTTAAGGTAACTTTGAGTATTTTTTAATAGTTCCCAAATTCATACATAAATATTGATTTTCCTCCATTGTTTCCCAAACTGTTTAACAAACTGACAAGAAAAAAAGAATCAGATCTCAAGTGCTGCATCTTCTGGAAGTAATAATTTCTTGAAGAATAGTGTAAACATAGCTTTGCATACTTCAGGAAAACTGGTGTTCCTACTGCTAAAAAAAAAAGAGATCTGAAGACTGCAGTCCACCATTTTCCCAAGTTAATCTCTCTTTGACTGTAAGATGTTTGTACAGCCCTATGAGTAGTATTTGGAAGTGTTATGTGGTACTGGTGCTGGCTCAGAAAAAAAGACAGAAAATGAATTTATTGTCTGCTTATTTTAAGCTTCAAGCTGATCCCATAAATATAAGATGGTGTTACCATGTTCAGCTTTTGTTCAGAAAGCTATTGTGAAAGCCAGTGACAATGAAGTAGTTTTAGCATTAAGTATTTCAGAAACACCTTCATCTCATTATCTCATCTGAATTTCTGTAAGTAGAGAATACCATAAGTCATTCCAGAGTAGAACAGTTAGACAATAAAAAGAAGAATGTTGAAGACTTTTTAATTTCATCTATGCTTTTTTGATTCATGTAGTTCACAAATATTTGAGTACCTTAACACCGGGGTTTGTAATTTTTTGTTACCTTGGCTTTTCTTTTTCTTTAAGTCATTTGTTATTCTCATATTTAGGAATGCTGTCATCCAGTTAAAGCACAGATAGTGCAGTTGTGGTTGATATATTATTAAGAGGCTTCTAATAATTGTATTGTTAAATTATTTACTGAAGCTATTCAACAAATACTAAACAAATAACAAATCCATTTGGCAATACTCAAGGTCACTTTGAGAATGTTACATTAATCAAAAAAGGGGATGAAGCTTTTTCAGCCCATCACATTTCTTAATTACAATCTTTAAATTTTAATCATAGGATGAGGTTTAATAAATGTATAGCTTATGACTCTTGGTATTGGATCAAAACCACCACAGACACACTGTAAATAGTTGTAATCACTTATAATCTCACTATGCTCATTTAAATGTGATAAAAAATGTTGGGTTATATCTGCTTTGACCAGTTTTATACCAATTCTACTCCAACATGCAAGAGCCAGCTTGCCTTTTCACCTGTAGCCTTCTGGCCTCTCTGCTTCTCTTTTTTGATTCACTCTTCTTTGTCCTAAAGACCATTTCCTCTGAATACTTCTGTCCTTCCATCAATACATTTTTAGGGCTTTGCTTTTACCTTTGTTTGAACTCATGCTGGAATAAGGCCTTTATTCTTCCTTGACCATTTGACACAGACCTCTTGCCTTGTTCTTGGCTATAGTTATGGGGTTTTGGTTTTTGGTTGGTTTTTGTGATTTTTAAGTCAGACCTTGCCAGGTCTCTGAGGAAGGTCTCAAAGAAAGCTCATTAGTGAGCCACTGATGAAAGATTCGCAATATTGGTGTTTGGAATTAAGAGTATTAGTAGGATGAGAAAATAGTTCTCTGTAATGCAACAGAAATACATCAACAAAGTATCTAGGATTCCTTTCTTGTAAAATCCTAATTCTGCCATTATAAGGAAGAAAAGGGATTAACAGATAGTTATCAAATCTTTGTTGGAGCAGGGACAATTGCAGAGATTAAGTTCCCAGGAATCATATCCATGTGAAGATCAACTAATTTCAGTATTTCAAGAACAGCAAGATCAACAGACTGCCCTATCCTGTGTGTCCATCGTTAACACGGTAATGCCAACCAATAACCTTAGGGATAACAGATGTCACCTTTTGAGTCACATAGGTAGCTGTCTCTCCAGGCAGTCTGCTTCACTCTGCAGTCAGCAGAGTGATGGTAATCAAGCATTACCAGCTTCAAACTCAGCCATGCAGATCTCTTTCCTTACTTAGTAATATATTTCCCTTGGCAATCTGCTATATTAAGCAAGGATTAAGGTCAAAGATCTACATGACTTGTCCATAAATGCAAGGATTCAACCAAGTCAGAAACTGACATAACTTTAGTGATTCTTGTTTGTCTACGAGGTTTCTTCTGAAAACAATCAGAAGACATCTTAGTGAGGAGTCAAGATTCAGTGTGGTAATATGCATCATGAAAGGCTTTCCTTTTTCCAACGCAGAAATTTTCTCTTCATTATTTACCTTACCTATCTCCAATTCTGCTAGGGGACTGCTGTTACTGCTGCTCTGAATCAGAACTGACTCAAACTACTCACTGTTTGACAATAGGCAAAAATAGAAATATTTCAACCTGATTCACTTTTCTCAGGGTACTTTGTTTTTCCCCTTGCCTACCCTGTTCATATCATGAAGCAGTTATCAACACTGGATATTTAAATCACTTTATAGCAAAAAGAGAAAATCAAACCTATTTTTAAAGGATGCGTTAGAAAGTGAACTTTTAAGGGCTTCCTTCCCTCCTCTTTTTTTTTTTTTTTTTTCCTTTTTTTTTGTTTTTTTTTTGGGTTGTTTTGGTTGTTTGCGTTTTTTGTTTGTTTGGTTTTTTGGTTTTTTTTTTTGAGGAAGGGTGTTTGGTTGTGGTTTCTTTTAATTATTATTTTCATCTTCTGATGCCTGCAAATTTCATGCTGTAAAATCAATTTGGTAAAATGCTGAAAAGGTAGATTGTCTTCTATGTTCACACTATGTGTAGAGACCTTCGTGGAATGTGATCTATAGATAGATACATGTTATAGGAACACCACTACAGTCAGAAAACAAGGAAAAAGAGGAGAGGTGGGGAACGTGTTCTCTCTTCTCCTGAATCTAGGGTGATAACTTACTTCAGTTTAAGGGGGATGTAAAAATAATAGCTAACTAGTTACTTAAAATTGTTTTACCAAAGTTTATATGACTTCATAAAAAGGTAAGAGAACATTCTAACTGCATAGGATTTAAATGTACTGATTTCCTATTATAACTGTATTTATGCCATTTTTTACTGAAAATAATGAATATGAAAAGATTTACGTATCTAGAGATTGCAGGCAGAAACAGGCAAACAAAAGATTTACTTGTTCAGCTGCAATATATAAACTTTAAGATTTGCATTTAGTTCCTGTTAAATATGCTTAAAGAAAAGAGAGAGAAAAGCAAAGAAACAAAGAAAAAAGCCCAGAAAAACTTCTTTATAATGGTGTCTGTGGCAATAAACATGTGCTATTTTTCTTGATGATAAAATGCAGTTTTTTCTCTCTGCAATTCTATGTCAATGCAGCCTCAAACATTAGTGTTACAGGATCTCTGATAATTTCCATCTTATTTTCCAATTCAAAGCTTTTACTAAGTTGGCAACCTTAGCCTTAGTAATGAAAAGTGGCAGTTTTATTAATCAAACATGTTCAGCCACCCAAACATCATTAAAACTTGATATAAGCTCAGAGTGCAAATGCCTAAGCACCTGGAAATATCTTCATGAAATATTGGCTTAATGGTGAGTGAAGCGTCAAGAAGATGTCTAGCCCGCTTCTCCCTTTTGCTTTAATTATGAAATCCAAAAATGTAAATCATAAACCAGCCTGCTCTGACATCCAGAAGACAATGGTCCGGTCTCTTGTTCATCCATTTAAATAGATGCATTCTAACCAGTTTTGGTTAGTGTTAAACAATTTAAAGAGTTTAATGCTTCATTGATTCCTGTTCAAAGCACATGACCAATGGAAGAACTTCTATTTCCAAAAGATTTGACTCCATAAGTAAAAAAAGAAATAGTTGAAATAATACAAAATTATGAAAGTAGATTTATATTGAAATAGATTATTTTGAGGAAGAGGGCTAGTGAAGTTTAAAGTGTCTTCATTCCACCCATGAGGTCACAGTGTGACTTCAGGCACGCAAGGAAAGTCTTGCACTTTAGGGTTACTAAACCCAGAGTAACAACTTTCCCTGGAAAATGCCTTACCTCAATTCTGTGCTTGAAGAGTTTGTGTGTCCAGTCCAGGCTCCCTCTGGTCAGGAAATTCCGCTGAAGAAATATAAAAAACACCATGTAGAGCCAGGAGGACAGAAATCCAGTCTTCCAGATCATATAAAACATGCCTCATTTGGTGATTTTGCCTCATTACTGTTCACAGTCCATTAATAAATACATTCAACAACCTTAAAAAAGAAAGGAAAAAAAAAGAATAATCATTAGATTAGAGGTGGGAAATGATGAGGAACTGAAAGTTCACATCAAGGGACTGGGACCGGCTGGACACTAATACCCAAGGAGAGGCAAAGTGGAAAAGATGGGGCTAGCGGCTCTTGAGAGTAGGACAAAGAGAAACAGAGGAGCTTGGGGAAGGCTGGACAAAAAAACTTCTGTCACAGGAAAGGAAGTCATGTGCTGTAAGAAAGACTGGGGCATGGGGAAGGAAGAAAAAAAATGGCAGGGATAAAGAGGCTGGAACTGGGATGAGAAGCTGGTGAACTGGTACTGTACCTGTTTGCACAAACCAGCTAAAAAATCAGAGTTGTGAATGAGGAAAGGCTTTGGACAGAGGCAGAATCTATTAAGCTTGGTGGAAAGACTACATTGCTGTTCAGAGCCTGGAAGGGAGTCCAAGACCCTCAGATCTCACTAATTCTCCACTGTTAGCAAAATACTTACGAACCCATGGCAAAATGTCTGTGTTTTGTCCATTTCTGGAAATAGGTGCCAAATGATTATAGACAGTAGCAGTCACTGAGCTCAGGTATCAGTAGGGCTGCAGGATGGCCTACAAACAAAGTAAGGAAAGAAAATGTTGAAGGGAACCTTTTTGTTCCATCAGGAAGTGGATAAATTCAGTGCAGGCCATTGAATATAGCAAAACATTGGATGAAAATCAAGAAACAAAGCTGCTTGTTTTCTCAAAAACAACCTCCTAAATGCAACAGCCACAAAGGTTTGACCATTTTGGCTTTTGTCATTCATTGCTATCTGGAAGGAAATTCCAAAAATGTAATATTCCCTGTTGGCAGGGCTTGAGGCTTTCTAAGGCTTGATAGGCTCCTGCAGGGAAAATCAAGGCAGTTTGTGTTAACAATGCACTGCTCTGTATGGAAAGACCCCTGCAGAGCACAGGGAGCAAGAAGGAAGGTTCCAGCTTTTAACACTGTAGTCTGTTGTTTTTGATATTAACTTGTTTAAAGAGTTGCCCTATATAATCCCTGCAGGAGACAACCCAAAGAGTCCCTTTAGTCAGGACACACTAACATACGAGAATGACTCTTTACCTGCAAGTCTTACAAGGGGAAAGATGTACTGCTAACAACTGAAAAGAGATCATGTCAGATTTAGGGCTTTAGATATAGTTTTAGATTTAGAGCCATTCTTGTTTATATCCATCCAAGCCTTTCATTACATTAGAAATATTGTAGGTATATTGGAAGTTTCTGATCCCGTATTGCCTACCTGTAATAAAGAATAATCCTGACTGTCTTGGCCTCCCCATCTTCTTTTTTATTTTCAGTTTTAAGTTTAGGTTTAGGGGTTTTTTACTTTTATTATTATTTTTATTTTTCAATTTTATCTTTATTTTTATGATTTTTATTCTGAATTATTCTGGGATTATGTAAAAATCCATTCAAGGATAGAGTAGATATATAACCACGAACTAAGTATATAATTTATCAACTGAAAGGTTGAGCGGGTAGGATGGCAAGTAACAAATATATACAACAAGTTTAACCAAATCATAATCTTACAGTCTTGAGCTACTAACTTTATATATTGCTTCAGTTCTATAAGTTATCTTTCATGCTTATGTATTTTCACACCTAAGGAGCAGCATCAGAAAGGTTTTTATAATACTTTCTACTACATTAAATCATCCAGGCCTTGATTAAACCACTTAAAATTAATTATTCATGGGTAGTATCATAAAAGCTATCACAAGAATAGGAAGGTATTTCTGAGTGCTCATGGGAGCTAATTCTGTTTGACATTTCTGGTGGATACATGTATGTTATCATGCAAGACCACAAGTCACTGGCTGGGATTTAGATTACAACATTATTCATTGGTCCCATTGGCTTCATCAAAAAGCCATGTTTAATGGTTATTTAAAGAACAAATTGCTCTTTTTTTTGACATTAAAATTAAATGTATAGAAAACTGTCAGAGTGATAATTTCCAAAGTAAATCTTAGACTAAGAAGCTGCATACTACAGGGGAAAAAAAGCATGTGACAGGTTAAGATGGAGCAAAACTGCATATATCTCGTTGTTTAAAGTAGAAAAAGAATAATAATAAGGAAATAATAAAACAAAATTGAACATGGCTTGAGAATAGGTAACTCCAGCTGAAATAAACCATTTTAAACATAAACAACTTTTCTTTTTTGAATAATCTTTCTTAAAGTTCTGAAAGTAAAAAGCTTCAAGGCTGCCTTATTGTTTACCAAAATTCAGTTCTGAATAAATGTTCACAGATGACCGATGCATGCCCAAAAATCTCTGGGAAATGTTGAGCAAATGCAGCTATACTTTAAAAAACATGAAAACACTAGGCAGTGCTCATAGGTGTTGTCATTTTCAATTTGGTATGTATCAATATTGCTATCCTTGTCCTAAAAATACTTTTAAATATTAATGGAAAAGCAACCTACTTGTATCACAAGTGATTGTTTGGGCCCTTCCAAGTTTTTCAATTTTAGTAGTCTCTCCTATTCATTTTCTGACAGTATAAGGAGCTTATATCTGCCATTAGCATTTCATTAACATATTATTTATATACAAATATCTGAAGTTTGCTATAGTTGATTGGCAGTGCCATAGAAACCTAATTCCAGGGGCTAAACCTTGTAGGGGCTTAGCACAATAGCCTTTTACCCAAACTGGGCACAAGGTGTTTATTTCCATTATTCCTAATGCAAACCTACTTCACAGCCAAGTACAAATTTGAGGTAATGCCCAGCAGAGGTCTAGATGTAGAATAAAATTGCCTGCAGTCAAGGCTCAAATTATGTAGTCAAAGAAAGAACACGTTAAGGGAAAACAAATCTTGCTATGCAAATACTCAAGATGTTTGTCTACTCTATTAAGTCTCATGTGGATCATTGTGTCATAGTAAGGCTCATCAATAAATGCAACAGAAATTTGTCAGTGGTAATTCAGTTTCAGAAGGCACTTCTCATTCTATAACGTATAAGCAGCATGCAGGAATATGCTTTACAAAGAACAGTAACAGAAAAAAAAAAAAAAGGAGAGAAAGGAATAGGCAGGATGCTTGGTCCTTCTCTATTTTTTTATATTTTAAGGGAACAAATGGACACAGAAAACTTTACTCCTTGTTGACAGAAACTCCCAAAGCCCTATTTACGCAGTTCTAACCTCTGCCCTTCATAAATATTGTATATGTTGTGAATCACTGAACTGCCAAAAGATAGCATTCAGTAAGCAGGTGCTGTCAACATAGCTCCAGCTATAGCACTTGTTTACTGCACTCTTCATGGACTGAAATTTAAGTCTAGTCTTCTACCTCATACCTGCTGTTCGCTACAGTTTGTTCTCTGCTAGACATCATGAATATTAATCATCTTGCTGCCCTGTGACCAACCTGTGTAAATAAGGTACTTCATTCTCCAGTTCATCAGGTGGTTTCTAAAATCAGTACTGTGATTGGGGAGAAATATGAAAATCTTGTTTACGCTTCTTCTCCAAAGTAGATTGTTGCTTAGGTAGATCTAAAGCAAATTAGTGCTCAATATGTGCGACGCTCTGGCTGTTCTGTATCTGGTCAGGTTGCAGACATGTGCATGCTGTTTAAATTGGACCCTAACTGTTAATGAATTTCCTGAATTTCCTTTTCACAGGGTTGAATCTCCTCAACTAGCTATTTCTAGCCCGTTACCATTTTATGCGTGTAGTATTTTTCTCCCCGTGTTGCATTCACATTCATCTGTGGAAGCAAAGCACAGGGCAAAGTGACTGCTGGCTGTGAAGAAGAACAAAAAAGAAGAAAAAAAAAAAGAAAACAAACAACCCCAAACCACCAAAAAATAACCCAACCCAAAAAAAACCTAACAATAAACACAAGCAACCCAGAGGCCTAAATTAAGATTGCCACTGAAGTTTTTTGGCTTCCCATGGGTACCTCATTAAGCACTTCATTTTTGCAGTCTTAAAGCCTTCAGAAATGGAAACATTCCTACACTTTCTTCTTCAGAAGACATAATTTGAGTGAAACACGCAGAATGTAGGTCCCATACTCTTTTCAATAGATGGCCGGTACTGACAAATTCTGTTTGTAAATCTAAAACTAATGTATGTAGGAGAAAACTCTCAAAAGTGCTTGTTGGTCAACCTGTGGAGTGCATAGTTATGAGGGACTTGCATTCTGTTTGGATGCGCACTAACAGTAGTCCCAAAGCGACCCCACTAAGACTGGAAATCCATCAGTATTGGGAAGGTATTAATATAGCTGCATGGTGCCAGAGCATGCTGTGCTTAAAGCCTTCCACATGTTCACCCAATTACCTTGTATATCTGTGGCATGAGTGACTGAGAAACATGGACCTCATTGATTTCCATCAGATCAAAGTGTTTTTGAAAGTGCTACCGCTAATATTTACTCAATAGCCAGCAGAAGTCCACCAGGCTAGAGTTCACACCTAGTTGTTTAATGAAAGCAGGGCATTGTTACAAGTCAAAGGCCGGTGAGGCCCAACAACAAAGACTGTTCATGTTGAAAATAAGGTGTGAAACTGGACGTATGCAAGAATTATGAACTGCAGCCTTCTGGTAGTTATTTTGTTCCACCAGTGTAGCTTTTCAGATTTTTAATTGAGTCCTTTCACATGAATGAACCAGAGTTGGCCCTTTCAATCAAAATACATGAAAATGCATTTATGCTTTAAAGGTATTTGTGTAAAAATAACTTTAAATCATATTATCTCATCTTTGGTTCTATGTGCAGACTGGAGCTTCAGCCACTGCAGCAGCACAGCCATTAAGTAATTAAAATACAAATAGATTCTCCCATATTTACCTCTTCCCAAATTATTCTCTTCTTACAAACAGTTGAAGTTGCTGAATTTTCAAAGGCTTTCTAGTGTTACAGTTGAATAGAATTCATCTCATGTTCCTGTTTAATTTGCACATATCTGACATACAGTCTCCTTCACACAGGCCCGTGTGAATAGGCAGTTAAGGGTGATTCATGCATTGAAATACAGCAGGCCACTCCCCCCCAGCTTGTATATTTTTAGGTAATTGCCTGGGTATTTGTAGTTGAGGAAAACTAGAACCTACAAAGTAATAATCAAAGAAATTTCCATATGCTCTTAAAAAAGTTAGCATAGTTGAAAAATGAATCTTTAGTTTGGTCTGGCTTCATTACGCAGAACCATTTTTCTGTTTGCCAAAAACTAATTAACTTCTGGCATCAGTGGATGTTGATATCTTCCTGCCATACAGTTGTTCCATTCTATAATTAACTATGAATTGTGAATGAATCCTTCATGAACTGTTCAGTGACATTCATGTCAATGAAAAACTTTTCTTGCTCATCCTTTTCTTCAGAATTTTACAGGAGTTATTTCTTCTCTCTGCAGTTCTTTGTGGTCACTATTCCTTTTCTAGATCAGGTAGGGAAGATGTACAAAGGCATGTGAGCTCTTGCCCAGGAACCAACAGAGTTATTAAAATATGTTAATGAAAGCTACTCAGGGAAAACAGCTCTATTTGTTTGTTTGCCACAAAGATAGCATTGGTGGGGGTTTTGTCAGTGTGGAATTTAACAGGACCCTCTTAAAAACTCAGTGCATGTTATTGTTCTGCAATTTAAATATTTCACACTGCAGAATATCAGATAAAGAGAATTCATCAATAAGCAAAAGCAATGCCCTCAGAGACAGCTAGGAGAGCAACATCAAGATGCTTGGGTTAAATCTCTGATTTTATGTCTTTAACAATTTTCAGCTAATACTATTGATAGATTAGATCCAAGTTTATTGCCAGTTGACATAAAACAAGAAAATAATTCTAGTAAAAACAAGTGAAAGTTTGAGCATGGAGTTCAGAAACAGAAAATATTGTTCATAAATGGAAATGAACAAATGAGAAATAGTTGGATTTAGGTGAGAATTAGGCTGCCTTTTTCGTTCACGATGCAGAACTAGGAAATACTGAACAGACTCACCAGATAGTTCAGCAAGGCAGTACACGAAAAGAAAAAGAAGGGGTTCGTAAAAGCAAGAAAAAAGGGAACATTTGTTTAGCACAAAATTAATTTACTAACAGCACATTGCAATAAAGGCAGTAGATATGAAGATCTTTGCTTTGTATCCCTTTGTTTCATATCCCTTCCTACAAGCTTGGGGAATTAAAAAAGGCAGCAGTTATGGCTTGTTTCTAAATATATATTTGAGAAGGTGGCATCAATGAAATTTGCAAAGACAAAATAGTAATTGAGAGAAAGTGATGTGAGAAAGACTGATAATAACCTAGTTAGAAATGCTTGAGTAGACAAAGGAGCTAAAATAACAATCAAAAGTGTCATTACCTTTTTCCAGTTATCAAATATCTTCAAGTAAATAAGTGAATCATATAGATCAATATTTTTCTTTATTCTACCAGATAAAACAGTGGAAAGAATGCAAGCTTGCCTCTGCTGCAAATTGCTAAATAACTCTGTAGAAAAAGAAAGAAAAATCTACCTATAATGTGAAGTGAGAAATACTTGTATCATATGGTTTTAATCTGCAAGAAAACTCCTTCTGCAAATGCTAACAGTATTCTTTGTAATTTCTCAACCTTACCTCTTACAATTTCTTAGTTAAAAAAGCATTGCCTCCAGCATGCAGGAATTTGGTATGAGAGTCAGACTGTAAAAGACAGAACTACTGTTAACAGTTTTTTTTGAGTGCAAGTAATGACTTTCTGTTTGTATGCGTGGAAAACAGAGAAATCAATCTAACAAGGAAGTGAAGGTACTTGAATGTGTCCAGAGGAGTACAACAAAGCTGGGGAAAGGGCTGGAAAGAATGTCTTATGGGGAGGTTCTGAGGATTTTGATTTTGTCTAGCTTGGCAGTTGGACTAGATGATTGTTGTATCTCTCTTCCAACTAAAACATTGTTCTATTGCACTCCATTACACTCTGTTTTACTGCATTCTGTTCTCTGTTATCAGTGACTTCCCCAAAACAACCTCTTCATTAATTCCTTCTTTACTTAACATACCCTTTGATAACTTGATAACAGTAGGGTAAAGAGCTGACCAGGGATCACTACGGCCCATTTGCAACAAGTCCTCAAAGAAGGCTTGAGGGGGAAAAGAAAAAACCAAAACTTTTATTTTTTCTTCTTTTTAGTTTTTTCCTTCCCCCAGTTTCAAAAAACTTATCAATAGATAAATGAAATGACCAAATTAATTACAAGTTTTTTATCTTGGCATTGGTCTCAAGCAAAGCCGTAGAACAGTTGATACTGGGACAGATTAACACAAAGGTAGAGGGTAATAAAACTAATACCAATAAACATCCATTCATAGAAACTTGCTCCTGTCAAACTAACTCAATATCATCTTCCAAGCTTATACATTTCTGAGGATGTAATGTACGTTTGTAAGACATCTCACTTGATGCAGTATGACATTTTGATTAAGGAGCTACAGTGATAAGAAAATCATTGTGGCACACATCAAATTATTAAATTTTGACTATATGGTAAGATTCACAACATAGCTAGAAAAAAACACTATTCATCAGGATCTTCTGTTGAGATGCTAAGTCTTCTGGCTTGACACCATTTAATACTTTTTGTTAATGATGGAAACACAATCATAATATTAATATTCATTAACTTTACAGGTGACACAAAAGCTGAGGGAGCGGTCCATAACAGATACAAGTCAGGGTAGAAAGTAGTCCAAATAGCTTTGTAGCCTGGATTCAAATGCCAGTAGTCATTTTCATACTTCAGGATTGAAACAAGTATTTAGGATTGAAGCCTATAGATTTTGCTTTCCTGGAACTGGAGAACTGCCATTCTAGGTGCTGCAGGTCTAAAGCCTGTGGGATTTTTCTTGTCAATAATTATAAAATTTTAAAATACACTCCTTGTTTGAAGGTGTGGCCAAAATACCAAGCACAGATTTTGAATATGTATTCAGAGAAAGATCATTACATAGAAAAACAGCTTTTAGATTTTTTTGGCAGATTGACCCTAGCTAGACATCAGGTGCCAACCCAAAGCTGCTCTACCACTCCCCTCCTCAGCTGGAGGAGAGAAAATATAGCAAATATTATTTGTGATAAGGACAGAGAGAGAACACTCACCAGTTATTGTCATAGGCAAAACAGACCGACTTGGGGAAATTAATTTAATTTATTATCAATAAAATCAGAGTAGGATAATGAGAAATAAAACCTAATCTCAGAACACCTTCCCCTCCACCCTCCTTTTCTTTGGGCTCAACTTTACTTCCTAATTCTCTACTCCCTTCCCCCCAGCAGCACAAGGGTAATGGGGAACAGAAGCTGTGGTTCATCGCACATTGTCTCTGCTGCTCCTCCCTCTGCTCCAGTGCCTGTGATGGGAAACAGCCCTACATGAACTTCTGCAATGTGAGGTCTTCCCACAAACTGCAGTTCTTTATGAACTGCTTCAGCGTGGGTCCCTTCCATGGGGTGCAGCCCTTCCGGAACAGACTGCTCCAGTGTGGGTCCCAGCGGGGTCACAAGCACTGCAGTAAACCTGATCCAGCATGAGCTCCTCTCTCCATGGACCACAGGTCCTGCCAGGAGCCTGCTCCAGCGTGGGCTTCCTACAGGGTCACAGCCTTCTTTGGGCATCCCCCCTCATCTGGTGTGGGGTTCTCCACAGGCTGCAGGTGAACATCAATTCCATCATGGACTCACATGGGCTGAAAAGGGACAGCCTGACTCACTATGGTCTGCACCATGCTCCAGTGCCTGGAGCACTTTCTGCCCTCTGTTTGCACTGACCTGGGGGTCTGTAAGGCTGTTTCTCTCACGTGTTTTTACTCCTCTCTCTGTCTGCAGCTGCTCCTGAGCAGTGCTTTTACCCCTTTCTAAACATGTTACCCTTGAGGCACCGCTATGGTCGCTGATGAGCTTGGCCTTGGCCAGCGGTGAGTCCATCTTGGAACGGGCTGCCATTGGCTGCATCAGACATAGGGTAACCTTCCAGTAGCTTCTCACAGAAGCCAACTCTACAGCCCCCCTGCTACTAAAACCTTGCCACACAAACCCAATATTATATTATATTATCTCTATATGTTATGATAATACGGTTCCTACTGAAATAAGACCTAATTCTGATGGCTGCACGTTGAGAGTTATTTTGAGAAGTTGTGGAGTGAACAAAAAAGCTGTAAAATTTATCAGAGACTGAAAATAATTTCTTGTGTTAAGAGACGTAAGTGTTTATCTTGATGGATAAAGGGTAGTTGATTACCATCACTTAATACCTGCATAAGAAACAGAAAACTGGTTAAAAAGGGTTCTTGGTTCTTCAGTCTAGCAACGGTATGTTAAGAATCAAAGTCTGAGCTGATGATAGATGACTGCAGACTAGCAAAAACCGACCTGTTTTTCAGTGAGAATACCTAAGCATTGAAACAACAACTTTGCAACTCTGTTGATAAAATTTTGAAAGGCTTTTGAAAGCCTTTCTAAAAGATGTTCCACTTTATTCATAACTTTTGGGTTTACAGCAATGATCACTTCAGAAAAATCTTATACCATGCAGAAAATGTGACCGGACTATCATGATAGCTTCTTCCAGAATGCAACATAATCATCAGGGATGGGCTTCCAACAGTAAGATACTAACTTAACC
>JBCJKH010069414.1:0-23909 GCA_039877255.1 Loriculus beryllinus | reverse complement strand
CCTGTCACTACAGTCCCTAATGAAGAGTCCCTCCCCAGCATCCCTATAGGCCCCCTTCAGATACTGGAAGGCTGTTATGAGATCACCACGCAGCCTTCTCTTCTCCAGGCTGAACAGCTCCAGCTCTCTTAGCCTGTCCTCGTATGAGAGATGCTCCAGCCGTCTGATCATCTTCGTGGCCCTCCTCTGGACTTGATCCATATCTATGAAGAGAGCTTATATATAATGCATAGATCATGAGGAGTTGAATGGGTATTCCTAATAAACACTTCTACAGGACTTCATATGTTGTTTAACCAGAGTTAGAACGTTTCTATTCAGAAGCAGTTTGATTTTAAGGGTGGAAAGAGTGACTCCATAAGACCCTTGGGAAAGGATCCATCCTATCTGGATGAAACGTGTGTGATTTTGGATTCAGTATGAATAGCACTAGACTTCTTTTACTATGAGAAAAATCAAAAAATCTGATAAAATAGGGGATTTTAGAGAACTGACAGTAAAAATAAGGAGTAAATTACTTTTTGTGTGCATTTAACCCTATTTTGTACTTAAAGTTTTCTTTCTTTATAATACTACAAAGATTCTATTCAAATCATTCTAGAAGCTTCCATTTCAGAATTGGTTTTAAGTGGTTTGGGTTCAGGTTTTTTTCAGAAGAAATTCTTCCAAGTGTGCCACTTCTCTCTCTGTGCTGATGCTAGTTCCACACAAATAACTCACTGTCTTTCTACTTTACTTTTCATCTGAAGAAAGAGTTGTTTTACACTGAAAGATGCTGACTTCCTTTCTCAATAATCACAGTGAAGCAGGTGTTCTTTCTTCCCACACATTGCAGGTGTTCTCCTGGGCAGCTTTCTAAAATCATTTTGATGTGTCACTGACTCATGTTCAGCCAGCCGAAGTAGTTTTGCAGTGCACTGTATTTTAACTGGGATAGACTACACAGCTCCTTGGTTAAGACTGTTACCAGGGGTTGGGGGTTTTAGTTGTGGGGTTTTGTTTTGTTTCTGGTTTTTGTTTGGGTTTTTTTTCTATTGCCAAAGACCTTACTTAAGATACTGTCCTGAAATTATGTCAGTTGACACTTTCCCAATAGCTCTAATATGGCAGTAATTTTTTACACTTTCTGCCTCTACAGAGAGAATTAAAAGAAGTTAAAGGCATTAGTCCAGATTTAGTTCTTTCTATTGAATGTCCAGCAAGTGTGAAGATGAAGCTGAGCAGAAAACAGCCCTTTGATTTGGATTATTAAGAAATATTTTGAAGACAGTAATTTTATTTCTCATTTCTTAACTTTTTTACTGTTTCACATATCTATAAGAGGATTTACATCTACCATGCACTGATTTTATTTTTTTTTTCCCCACAGGGTACTGTATGAAGCATACATCTAAATAAAAGAAAAAAATTAAAGATCTTATTAAAGAGCAAGTTGACACCATTTACCTTGTGTAGATCTTCCCTGGGTAGTAAATCTTTATAACAACAGATGTCCATCCAAACTATTAATAAAGAAGAAGTATTTACCTGTCAGAGTACCTAAAAGAAAGAGCATGTGATGGTATAAGATGCAATGGGGAACGTAGCTTTATTCTGGGCAGCTGCTGGAAATAGTTACATATTCTGAAGCCATTAAGGAAGTTAAGCAAATCATAAACAAGTACTGATAGATCTTTAAAATTAAATTCTTATGTCTTTGGGATAGCACGTATTGTTGAAAGATATTTTCATAGACTCATGCAAAATAATTTAATGTAATAATTTTTTTTAATAAAGTGGAATAATTTTCCTGTACATGTGCTATTTATAATTTAAAATATCTCATACAAGGATTAAAAATTTTAGAAGGAATAGTAAAATGAAGTTCACACTGAAGCAAATGTGACCAAATAATAAAAAATTCATCAGGACATAAATCTATGGGCAGTTATAATACTGCTGGGTTGGGTTTTTTACTTCAGAGCATTGAACTTCAAAAGTTTCTGGTTGCATAACAGATTTTGTTACATGGTCTGGTCAGCTGACTTCTCCATTCCTCGTCTCTCCTCTCCCTAGCAATCCAAATTGCACAAGATTTAGTATCATCTTCTCAATCTTAACCTGTTTCTCACTTCCCCCAAAATTCTAACACCTTTGAGGCTAACTGCAGCTAAGGCCTCCTGGAGAACCATGAATTAGGGTGCTTGTAGCTTATTTTGCTTCCTGACCTAGTTGGGTAGGTGTTCTCTGATGATACATATCCAGCCAGTCTCTACAAATGCACAAAGAAGAAATGGTGTTAGCTTGTCTTTATCTACAAGTTGAGAAAAAAAATGCAGCAACTATCTGAGACGATGGACATATAGAATAGGATGTAGCAGCTTTCTACAAGTCATTTTCCTACCTCACATGCTATAATATACAGCAAAGCCTAAATAGCTCTTCAGCTGACCAAATTGGTGGCTTCTTCAGGGTACTGGCATTTCTTTCTAGACATTATATATATGACTATATAGGAAAATTAGAAACTAGCTCATATTTAGACATCTGGGACACCAGAAGTTGAAACTGAATTACACTCCTAACATCTGTATATTTTATAGGGTCCAGATCAGAGCTGAGTGTCAGCCTTTGTCCTATTATAGCTACCCTAACAAAGTAATTTTTGAGTCCCCTTTGTTACTATCCAGTCTCTTCTTCTGCAATGAATGTTCAGATATTCAACCCGAGATGAATGAACTTCAAAAGAACCTACAGAAAGAAGCGTCCCCTTCACCCAAATTCCCTATTCTTCTTGTATAAAAATGTGGTTTTCCATGACAGCCCAGGTGCTCGATAAATACCTCCAAGGCAGAAAGAAAGTTAACTTAGACCCTTCATATAATGGAGATAAAAAACCGTATCATCTTTCCTTTGGGAAATGCTCTACATAGAGTCTCATCTAGTTGGCATGATCTAGACCGGTTTATTGGGCTGGATCTAGCAGGACCAGTATATACAGAACAGTTTATATACTGCTAAGGACTTGAGCAATTACAAGCACAGAAACAAATTTTAAGGTGTCTCTGATGCAGCAGCACAAATGCACTTCTTACACTTCATTTAGGCAGACTGGCAAGGAGTTGGGGGGATGAAGAATGGTAGGATTTTTCTGGGCTTTTTTAATTTAAATTTGGTAGCTACTACAGTGGAGGTCTTATGATATCTTTTTTTTTTTTTTTTTTTAGCAATAGATATCTGTCTTCTTTATTGGTCAAAGAAAGGTTGATGTTTTCAACAGCTGCCAAAACACATAACTATTAGAATGGAAGAATCTATTATCAATTTAGATAATGCTTTTCACAGTGCACTGAGCAGAAGCACTTGAGAAACATACAGAATTTCTTTTTAATGGGAAGTTAAATCCATCTTTCCAGTGCTGAGCTTCATCACAACATGCTGGCATAAAGTCAGTGGAAATGACACTCATTCTGTTCTGTGTGTGCGACAGGTTGGGATACATTTTTCTGGTCAGACCATCAGGTTCTGTAAATAGCAATTTTCCATCACTGCTTTTCTTAAATTAAGCCAACATGCCTATAAAGCTGTTTATATTCAACTTCTCAATGAATCTGCAGTAGAAAGACTTTTTTTTAATTATTATTTAATATATCTTTTCTGTAGAAATGCTATCTGGAGGCAGAGCTACTTAGCTGTTAAGGCATGTGCATGGAAACTGTCAGCGACATCTTTACCTCTGTTGCCCTCCCCAGTTAGATTCTGTGTAGTGTGGGAAGTCATGTTTCCTCCAGAGCTCATAAGAAACATGCATTAGTAATAAAATATAGAAAACCCAGCCTGTGACTTTTGAACTGATAGTCCTGTCACAGCTGAAGTACCAGAGTCATTTTCATATTTCTGTACTCCATAGGGGTTATTTTGGGTTTCCACTGGTGTACAGAGAATTTGAGTCACAGCTCAGCCATCTGTCTGTAGATGGCTTTTCCTCAGAAATGTTTTCTGTCTCATTTTAGTCTGTACCTATGATGTGAAAGAAAGCTAGAGCTCGGTAGGATATTTCCACAAAGTAAGTTGTCATTTGGAAATGCAGATGAATTGAAACTGAAAGTTGTCATGCCTGTTTGTTTTGAAAAATATTTGTTGAGATTGTTTCTTTGCTTTAACATGAGGTTTCTTGAGGTTTTTTTTTAAACCTGTTGAGTCCCTGGCTTCCCTGAGGCCAAGGTCAGATCCCTCCTCAATATGATTTGAAGCACATACATGAGCTCAGGTTAGATGAGGAGGCTTCATAAACCACTTTCAAACCCTTGGAAGGGGTACAGCTTGATGAAAATGGTTATGTACCATGAGTATATAATTTTGTGCAATCAGTCCCCAAAGCAGCCTTGTAGTATGCTGGTAAATTCGTTCTGGTGAAAACCTAACAGCAAGAAGATGGAGCAAGCTCAAAACAATCTAGGTCCTTCTGCTCTTCCCCTAAGATGGACTAGTCAGTGGGTATTGCTTCATGCTTATTACAAGTCAAGGCTAAAGGTTATGTATCTTGGTTTCTTCTACCAAGAAAAAGGACATACAATAGGTTGCAGAATTTGGAAATAGGTTTGCAGATTAAAATCAATAAACTCATAATCCCATTCAGGAGCTCTCTTGGAAGTGTTGATCACATTTGAAGTTGAGGCTGCCTGTATTGTTCCAACAATTATTCTTCCCAGATGGACAGGGCTTCTCAAAAATTGCTTTTGCTTTGGTTCAAGGCTCCAAGATATATTTCCGCTTGGGCAACAGAGTCCTAGATGGCAAATAGAGGGTTCTCTGTGAGGGTTTTACATCTGCCATGGTGGTCTTCTAGACATGCTCTGAAATGCCCTGCTGACAAAGAGAGCTTTTGTCCCAGTGACTGTGCCTTTGATCATTTGACAACTATAACTGCTACTGGAATTCTCATAAGTTTATTCAAGAAGGGGTCTTTCAGTCCAGAAGTGCTCTGAAGTGTTGTTTCCACATTTCTGTTAACTCATTTTCCTAGAAGTAGGTTCAAATACAGTCTTAAACTTGCCCGGTATAATTTTGCGTACCAAATATCCTAAAGAGTTCTTTTATTTTCCTACAGCAGTTTATATTTTTGTACACCCCTCCAAGACTGCATGATTTGTAATCTGAACCTCTTCATACTTTCATAATAGCATGTAATTTGCCATATAATAAAAAGCATTCTCTGCAGAGCACCTCCAACCTGTTTCACAATTGAAGTCACATTCAAGACTTTCTGCAGGGCCCCTACATAACCTGTCAAGGTAAGATATGTTTTGACATTTAGAATGCCTCTGTTTTCCCCTTTTCATAGAAATAATATTAACACTAGCATTCAGATAACCTCAATAATGGACAGACATTCCTACAATACTTCCTTGGACTTGTCTGATTGAGGTTAATACTCCTTTCCAAGAAAGTCTGAAAATCATGATTGCCTGGCAGGTTTGCAAAAGTGATATTGACTTTGCATTGCCTATCCTTAAAATTACATCTCTTTTTATGTAGTAGGATTTTATCTCCTATTTCAGTCTCTTGAGACACTTGGCAATTTTATCTTTTAATCCCTGGAAAAGCAGGATTTTGCAGTATTTCCTTTCTGATGTTAATTGCTAGTGCTTTGGAAGGAAGTGTCAGAATCCTTGCAAAGGGACAGATATATTGTTACTTGCCCAAAGGAAAGTTTCTTTATAACATCAGGCAGTAACTCCTTGGCATGTGTCCCAAAACATGAGGATTATATATTTTACAAGCGTGGCATTATCTAAAATCACCAAAGATCTAAGTGTTGGGTCACATGAACATGTAATCCTCTATTTAAAACTTTAGTTTTGAGTGAGGCCATAGGAAGATTGCCTGAAAACAAGGACTAAAATCATGCTGATCCCAGAAAAGATTCTGAAACAGTGGGAATCACAGGTTTTACGCTGATTATAAAGTAAAATGCACACTGAAGTAGGATCTAAAATAAGATTGTCATAGACAGTGAGAAAAAATATAGTTCACTTAGAGCTGCTGCTGCTGCCACCTGGCAGAAGAAGGGCCATTGGTCCACCCAGATCAGTCCTCTTGACCTTGACCAGGTCAAGGAGATAGATGGGAAATATATATTTAAGAATGAGACAGGAACATAGTGATAGTTATTCACTCTTCACTCTTTGTAGAGCCTTGGGATTAAAACAGTGTAAAACACCATACATCCTGTGGCAAGAAATTTCCACAATATAACCATGTGTTTTATGGGAGGAAAAGACCTCCATTTGCCTGGATTTGCAAACCTTCACCTGAGAAAGTTAGTTGAAATATGAAATTTTAGGATTCTCTGTGCATGTAGATATGATTTGAGATAACAGTTGTTTTGTCTGGTGGATGCCTGTGGCATCGTAACAGCAGAAGCAATATTTTATTTTTACCTGGCAAACTTCTGAAGTAATTGGCTGTTAATGAAAGGAACCCTGGTAGATAGCACATATGCAGAAGTGGCCAGAACTTGAATTTGGCTTACTGTGATATTTTACTCCAGATTTGAATTCAGCCTGCACATATTAATGGCACTCTGGAGGGACTGCAGCAGGTAATGGAGAAAAAGGTGGTCATATTTTGATTTTTTTTCCTCCTCGCCATTTCTATTTCAAAATATTCTAGTTTCGACTGATGACAGAAAGTGTAATAGCTTTCTCAGCAAGTATAAGCTTCCTTAAGAAATATCAGATACTGAATATACATCAGTCTTGTAGGAGATTTTTGTGCTGCATTTCTTGTGGTTCTTGGTTTGTTCTGTCGGGGTTTTTGGCTTTTTTTTGGTGTTGTTGTTTTGTTTGTTTGGTGGGGTTTTTTTAAGATTTATTCAATTTTACATATAAGTTTTGGAGTATGTGAATATTGCAGTCATATCTGAAAATATCTGTACAACTTACCAGCAAAGGGTTAAACCTGTCATATGAAGAACATTTTGCCTGAAAAACAGATCTTGAAGGAAGATAAACACCTGTTTAGCTAGCAGGGAGGTTTGGTTGGTTTTTTCCTTGCTTTGTATTGTGTGCTGTTGCCACAAATATTCAAGCCAGCTGGAAATATCCCATGCTGGGTCGACACTATGCTATGATGCTTTGCTGAGGTTGTGACTGTGCGATGTGCCTCTGCCTATATTATGTCCTGATGTTCCTACAGAGGATGCAGCACTAGCAACTTCCCCTTGTAGTCTTGCCTGGGGCTCAAGTTATGTGATATGAATATTAAAAATAAACAGGAAAGACCTCAAAACCAAACAATTATCAAAAAAACAAAAGAAACCCAAAAATCCCAAAACCACTCCAACCACCCAAAACTGTAGTTTGGACCTGCTTTCAAGATAAACCTGTTTCAACAAATTAGAGCAGTCTCCAGTTTAGGCTAATCTTAAAAGATTACAGGCTGGACCACAGGTTGTTACTGCAAGTGCGTAAGACTCAGCAGAGGGTGTGGAAGCAGTTTGTATTACATTGCCAGTAGGATTTCTGCTTGACTGCTTTCCCACTGCCGCATTTTGAGGGTTTGGGTGTTAGGTGGTGCCCATGGTGCAGTCAGCTCTGGTCTTGTGCTAAAGGCTGTGTGGATGACTGAGCGCAGCCATAACCTCATCCAAGAGGAAGGGGTGTAGTCCAATCTACGTGTCTCATTGCCTGCAAATGACTCTGCCACCCCATTGTTTCAGTGGAAGTGGATCAGGAAACTTATATAAGGCCATCCCCACCCTTTCATCCGCAGCCCTTGTTTGAAAGAAACAAAACATATTTCCCTCCCTCTTCCCTCCTCCCCTCCACTCTGATTTAGAGCAACTCTTATTGCTCCTACAGCATTGCGTTTACAGTGTTCAACATCTGGTGTAAAGAATTCTCCTTTTGATTCCTCAAGCACTATCTATTTCCTTCTCTTGGGACTTATGACAGGTGCCCCTTTGTTCTTTGATTTGATAATGTTTCAAATAGCCTTGGAGCTTCAGCCAGGCTAAGAAACTTGCACTAGCAGCAAACTGCCCAAATTAGCATTTTTGCTAATTCCAGAGAAATGCAAAGTTGTTGAAGCCCTGCCAGAAACCTGTCAAAATAATTTGCAGTGGGAGAAGTGGATATGGGGTGAGGAAAAGGTTCAATTGAATTTAGCACAGAAAACAGCCTTTATAGACTTTTCTAGTCTTCCTTTTAAAGATAGAATCATGAATTTGGAAGTAATTAAAAATAGATCTTTTTTTCTAACATGGTTGAAAATCTTGCATTTATCTGAGATCGCTTTTCAGCATCATTTTCCTTCCGTAATTTATTAAACCATTAATAGTTAGTCTGTAAAGCATTTTAGATGCCCAACATTGTCAGACATTTTTATCTCAGCAATTTAATAATTTTTCCTAGAGCTTTATATTTTCTCACTTTTCAACAATGTATCTCTCCTATAGCTGTCTGTGCTCTGAAGCTCAGAGTTGAGCTTTTCTTCTGCCTGCCTTGTTAAGTATATACTTAAATATGATTTCTTCACACACACACACTTAATTGGAAATTAATTTCTTGCCTTGTCTGAAACGTGTATGCCCAGCACTTATCTAGCAACTACCTGGCTATTGTTCTGGGCAGGATGTAGCAAGTGGAGTCGTTGTTTTACTTTCCTGTCCAGCAACAAATCTGGAAAACACAGACAAAGAAAAAGGGTTATATAAACAGTCAATGAGCCATTGCAGGGTGGGTCATATTCTACAACTGGAGTAGCCTAGGAGCGAGCTACTATGTGCCAGGAGAAGGAGGAATTAAGGGAAGAACTGTACATCTGAGTCACAGAGTCACTCCCATCATAGTGTTGCTCATGCCCCACCTTTACTGGAGGCATAAAGTTTTCAACCGAGTCCTTTACTGCCATGTGTGTGAAGGATGAGCGTCACTGTATTATGGGTAGGGAAAATGTTTAAAATGTAGGGGAGGGCTAGGGTGGAAAATGGGGTGGAAAAGAACTTCAAACTGCGATGCTTTCTAAATTGGGGGTTTGTGTGAGGATTTGTCTTCTGGCTAGGGCTTATTTCTAGTTGTGGTACGCTTCTAAGACCATTCAGTGAACAATGGTAAAACCAGATCTCAGCTCAGGTCTCCAGTTCCAGATCTTCCTCTTGTTTCATTCATTACCTGCATTGCTAGAAGTTGCAGAAACAAAGGATGAAGCTATAGATAATGGCAAGCTATGTGTCACAATAAGAACTCTCTTACTTTGAAAACCAATTTTGAAATTTCAAAGAAGAAAATAAGAACCCAAGATTCAGTTATGGATTTTAGCTGACTATGTGTTACTGTCACCTGCTATTTCTATTATCTTGTAGTGTAGAGGCTGGGCAGCCTCTCTCTCTCTCTGATGTTAGTGTGTTAAGCAACCTAGTCTAACCTTGAAGATAGTTCTGTTTTGAGCAGAAGGTAGGACTGGATGGCCTCTACAAGTCCTTTGAATCTATTTTTTTTTTTATATGACTTTACCAGTTCTTGCAGAAACACTATCAACTGACACCCTGGCACATAATGTGAACACCTCTCTGTCCTTCTACCCTCGCCTCTCAGCAGAAAACCAGCTCTCTTTTTCTTGGCTCTGCCTCTTTTCTGGCTCTGTGCAGGCTGGAGTCCAGGTGGTGCAGGTACATGGCTATCAGAACCACAGAGACTGGTGTGGTCTCTCACTATCCTATGCCTGGTACCCACAATGAATTCACAGCTCAGGATTGCTTATGTCCTCTCCCTGGCAGAGTGCTCAGTAACATGGTTTTTGCAGCATTACCTGCATCCTCAAAAATCTGTGCATCAGTATTTTGTTGAACTGAGCTGTAGCACAGAGGACAGATAAATTTTGCCCCTCTTTGCTAATGAGTCACTGAATATGACAGTGGTATAAGAGCAAACAGAATGACAGCTCATGTTATGAGCATGCTGAGATCTTTAATAGGTATTAAGGGCATCTCTTTTAAATAGAATAAATAGTCCATGTTTTGGAGGAATGACTATTAGGTGATACTACACCTAAATCTGAGACTCACATTTTAGCAGATTAGTATCTTCTGTGTTTCTCCAGAGCCCTGACACATTATTCTGTTTGTTTCCAAAAAGGACCATGCTTCTGTGATCTGACCCTAAGATCTGGCAACTGGCATCACTAGCACCTATACTGAATGGTTTGCCCCTAAGCCATATTTTGAGACATAAAGCCTTTGTGATGCCTATACTCTTCTAGACAATCCTAGATTGAGAGAATGTTAAGTAAATTAGGCCAGAAAAAAATGCTAGAAAAGATGAGGGATTAAAAAAGACACTTAGCTTTGACAAGACTTAAGACCAGTTAAGAAATAGATAAAACCTAAAGTATAATTCTGAGCTTCAGCTAGAATTTCTCTTCTGTACTACGGATATAAAAGCAGGACTTCAGTGTTCTTCCAATGACCCTGCCTGGCAGCATGGATTTCTCAGAGCTAGATCTGGTGCTGGCCTGGGGAGCAGGCAGCCAGTCTTTGCTATTCCTGTCAGCCATTGCCTTTAGCCAGCTGCTGCTGATTTTTCTGCTTCCTTGTAAGGGCTAGAGCTCATTTCTGCCTTTCACTCACTCATTTACTTGACTTTATCTTTAAGCTGATTTCCTGCTTCTCACCCAGTATCAGTGCAGTTAGAAGCTGTCTCAAGACCAGTCTTCTGTTCCTTACCTTATAGACATAAATGCAGATGCAGTTTGTTGGATCCCTCATTGTTAAATGTTGATTTCCTACATGTTTGGGTTTTATTTTTCCTCTCCTAGAGGAAAAATATGTTTACCATAAGAGCATAACACACATGAATTTGCACAGTGCTCGAAAGACTGAGACTTGCAGAAACTAGTAATACTCTGTGCATAGACACTCCTGTATTTCTACTGTGTTCTTGGCATTTGTCGACAATTGCATGTGATATCTTTAGACTCATTGTTAGTCCAGGTGACAAGCTTATGGAGGAAAAACTGACTCTGCTTGAATAGCTCTGGAGATGAAATGTTTTCACTTCTCTAAGCAGCTGTTGCCTTTTGAGGGTTTCTTTTATCAACGGGATGTTATGAATTTTAAGTCGGTCTCTTCTCACCTCCCCCATGCTCCCAGCTAAAAATAAAATCATTTAGAAAATAGGCAATTAGCTAGCACTCAATATGCTGCAATGCCACAATAGTAATAATAATGATGTTTGGTCTGGATGCCCATAGGGACAAGAAATTCCTTATCTTGTGCAGTTACTAGAGTTTTAATTTTATTGTTTTCATTTCATTTTCTTTTGCATGAAAAGGAAAACCAGAAAAGCCAATCATGCTTTGGGCATTCTTGCCATCTAATAACAAATGTGCATGCTTGTGAAGTTCTGTTCGGCATTCTGTAGAAAGAAAAATATTCAGAACTTTTGTACCTCAAAAGCAACAGTAAAACTGTTAATAAGAATTCTTCGCAGTTTTTTATTAGCAGAATTTAATTAGCATAAGTTGCTGGTAAGGCAATTGCCTGTGTCTTCCCTACTTCCAAAAGCATGCAAGGATTATGATCTGGACAGAGAGAAGACGATCAGGCTAGCAGCTATGGATTAGCTCATTCACACCACAATGGACAAAACATTAGTTTAAGATTCATAAAATTAGTAAGATTTTTCATTAACTGCTTCATACTGAGGAAGAAAAAGTTAATTGACTTGAGTATCAGAACAGTGTTCAAAATCAAAATAATCAAGAAAACTGATTGGGTAGTAGTTGGAAACTTACCCTGAGATGATCTGGGTTTTCTTTTCAAAAGTGTACCAATGGTCGCAAACTTCCCAAACTGGCAAAAGTGAACCAAGTGAAAATTTCCGCTTCATTAACAACTGAATCATGGACTGCCCTAATAAAACATGAAGTTTAAAAATAAAGAGAGACTTGTGTTTGTAACAGCTCCCTGCTATGAAGCCACTTTTGCTTTTATTTTCAGTGTAGTCAGCTTATGCAGCTTGGAGTTCTTTTTCCTGTGTACAGTGCAGTTAATGTCTTTCTTTAAACATGCAGAAACCTGAGATTTAAATCTCCTCTTTCCTGCTGTGGCTAAACCACTCAAACAACTCAAAATCAGAGTAACATGTGTAAATAAGGATAATAAAATCATATAATGAATTATTAGCATAACTGGTCATCACCTGTTGAGGTGATCCAGGGTGTGAGTTTCTTTTCATGGACATTAATCTAGACCTTGTAGAACATCCCATTCCATTTCCTGCTCTGTTCAGTCTCTATTAAGAACATGACTATGCCTGGAAAGACTGACAAAAATGCTGCTTTTTCTTTGAGAATCACAATAGCATACAGAGGGAGTCAATTATTCCCGGACAGGCACCATTCAAATTCCCAGTAGCACTAGAAGTGCCAAGAAAAACCCAGAAAGTACAGTGGCTTTGTTTGGCTTGGAAAAACACTCAGAAATTTGGCTTTTCATTTATCCCTGATCCCTACAGCATGCTTCAACCTAGCTGGAGCCTGACTGAAGTCACATTATGTTTCCTTGATCAAGTATACCATTGAAGCCATATGCAGGCACAGGACTTCTAAATGCATTTCAGGCCTGGGTTTCAGGCACAGAAAGCTTTTCTACAGACTTCAGGCTTTTAGACGGCTCTGTTTGGGCTGTGATTTTCTGCCAAGTTAAAGTACAGTTCTCATAAGGTTTCCAGATCATCTTGTTACTAGGTGGGCAAAAAAAAATAACCAATAGAGCAGTGTCTTGGAATTTGATTGGTCTTCCGGACTGGAAGCAGAAGCAATCAAAGAGAAAGAAAGGTTTGGAGAGGAGACAGTATATACATTTTATGGCTGTGAACTCAGCCAGTTTCAGCTGACTACTGGCAAAGTTCCATGCGTCCTTCTTTCCTATAGACAGGTTTATCTATTCCCATATGTTAGGCCCTACTTCAGTTCCAGATTTGTCCGCTTTCATTCTTTTGAATGCATCTGTCCTTTTAGAGCTCTTCCTTGGGAATTAAGAAGCATTAAAACTGCAGCCAGTTATTTCCACGATTTCTCACTCTTAGAACACAATAAATGCACTACAAAGCTTTTTCTGCATCTTGCATGTGTATATCAAATGTGTGGGAGCCAAAGGAAAGAGCCAATGCGTGTCCAAAAAGGACCTTATGGCTTCCATGAGTGGTTACGACTTTATAGAATGAAAGATTATGGAAAGTTTCACAAAGCAGTAGCTGTAAAAAAGGCTCCCACACTGGGAGGAAGAAATATATGCACTAATCCTTGAATTGGCAATCCATGCCAAAATATACTGGGGACAAATGGAAGCCTCAGGGGGAAATATCTGTTAGCTTTCAGTACCATTGAAATGCTAAGATCTCCTCAGGGTTTTCAGAGTTTCTCTGTTTTCCTGTAAATTTGGCTTGTGTAGTCAATTTGTTGCCCAGAGGCATGTATGGTCTTATACCTTACTGACCTCTGGTAAGCAAAAATTGATCTTTGACTTCAGTAGCACCCTACCAAATCAATGGAGCAGCAAACCCTGAAGATTAATATACTTTAGTATGTTAAGATTCTTTGTCTTCCGTCCCGTTCAGCACCTTCCTCCTACATAACATTATAGTATTCTTGAAAATTCACAGACTTGGTTAAGTATATAATAAAACTTTTGGAGAAGTGGGGACAGAGAGAAATTGTGCAGTTTCTTCATTGTCAGCATTATGTCAGCTGACATTTCAGCACTGTCAGCTCAGGTTTGGAGCTCTTCTTGAATATCTGCCAATGTTTTTTCATCCTTGGCTCAAGGGAATGACAGCCGCAGTGTGCCTTCTTAGGCTTGCCTTGAGCATCACTTGTGTGATCTTTTATCTAGCTCCATGGCAGAGCAGCTATCTAATCCACTTCCATTTATGTTGTGGTAATACAGCATCAGATCACATGGTTTTTAAGTCTACATCCTGCCACCCAAAATAGGGTCTATAAATAGGTCCTAATCTTGCATCCCTCATTCCACTGTTGAAGTGCAGAATGCTATTAGATGTGCATAGTTGATTTACCATCAGGTAGTCTGACATATTTGTACTCTTGAATTATGAATGAAATTTAATTTCTCAGAACTTAAATATGTCATTATAAAATTACAAAGAGTAATTTTCTCTCCTTCACATCTGCATAATGAAATTCATTTCAGTGTTGTACTCTTCCTACATATATATAACAAATAGAAAGGTCATAAGGTGTCTGAAAGCTGTATGAAAGGAGTAGGGTGCATCTTCGGGAGAGAGACAGATCAGCTGTACTTTTCCCTCCAGATTAGCTTTTCTGAGTTTTGAGTGTGCATTTCAGCTTTCAAATATCTGTGTAGAAACACAAATGACTCTCAAGAAGATATTGTCCTGTAGGGTCTGATATGATTATTATTTGAAGTCCATAGACATTTTCCATGAACATCAGCAAAAAATTGAACTGGACAAGTACAAGGTTTTGTGTTTGTATTGTCTTTTGAAATACTCATCTGAATGAAGTATATAAAAAATAATAGCATGGTACTAATTCCTGTAATCTGCAGAAATCGTTATGTGTGTTACCCTTTCATTTCCACCCTGGTTTTGGCATTGCTGTAAATGCAAGGAAGCATCACAAAAAATCTAAACAGAGCTGATACAAAATCCTAGAGAATTAGTACTAAGGCCTTGTTTTTGCAACTTATTCATCTTTCTAAAGGTATGTTGCTCCCATCTTCAACTCCCTCTTCCCTGCACGCAATACTTTTTGCATTCCCCAACCACAGGCTACCATTTTCTTCCATTCCTGGGTGCTTTGTGTCTTTTCCTACCCATTCTCCCCACTCTGAATACCTTAAATAGAGTACTAGGTTGACTGGAACTTCTCCCTCAGTGACAATAATCTCTGAGGCATCATGTAGGAGCAGATGAACCTGTTAGTTCATCTGCTTCTACAGGTGAACTGCTGAGGTCCCTTATAGTCCTATTTCTCTGGGTTTCATTGAAACTTAGAGTGTTCAGTGAATGCTCAAAGGATCAAGATGATTCATATAACCTCTTTTTTTAATGAAAGAAAGATGAACACAATTGTTAAAGATGATCAAATATGTCAGCTGTAAAATATCATGTCACTTTTGACTGATAAGTTTGTTAACACAGAAAAGCTGTAAAGTACAAATCAAAAGTGTAGCAATTGTTTCTTCCTATTTAAAGTAAGTAATAAAGATTCTGTAGCTATTATTGGCATTGGTTGAGATGGTTTTGTAGTTGCTGTGCTGTATGATTTGACCTATAAATTATTACACAACTATAATGGTCACAAGTGAATCCTGTGATTTACAGGATATTCAGATGTGGACTGAATGCTTTCAATACAAGTATTGTAACTATTTAATTAAAAAAAATTACTTATGATTCTTATCAAAGAACTGTAATGGCAACATCTGACATTGTTTGATATTATAATTATAAACAAAATTTGAAATCAGATGGAGAGTGCAAAATATTTCTGCTGTAAATACAAGAAACTATTTCTTTTCATTCTGTCATTCTAATTGCTCTTTATGTCTCCAGAAATGCACTCTGGTGGGTTGACCTTGGCTGGTTGATCTCCCACTCCCCCTACTCAGCAGGACAGGGGAAGAAAACATGATTAAAAAGCTTGTGGGTTGAGATAAAGATAGGGAAATCATTCACCAATTACGTCTGTGAGAAAACAGACTTGTAATGGGAAAGATTAATTTAATTTATTTCCAATTAGAACTAGACTAGCATGGTGACAAAAAAAAACTAAAACCACCTTCCCCCACATCTGCCTCTCTTTCCAGGCTCAAATTCATTCCTCTCTTTCTGATTTTTCTACCTCTTCTTCCCCTGCCCTGAGCACAACAGGGCGGTGGGGATGGTGGAATGTAGTCAGTTCATAACAGTTCGTCTCTCTCAGTCCTCCCTTCTCATGCTGTTCCCCTGCTCCAGCGTGGGGACCCTCCCATGGGAGAGTCCATGAACTGCTCTGATGTGGCTCCTTCCCATGAGCTACAGCCCGTCAGCAACTGTCTACTTCAATGTAGGTGCCCTGCAGGTTCACGGGTCCTGCCAGAAGACCTGCTTCTCTCCAGAGGATGCAGCTCCTGCCAGGAGCATGCTTCCACTTGGAACCTCCATGAGCTGCACCTTCTTTCAGGACATATCCACTGCTGTGGCATGTAATCCTCCACAGGCTGCTGGCGAAGATCTACTCTACCATGGGTCTCCATAGGCTGCAGGGGCACAGCCTGCCTCACCATGAGCTGCACTAAGAGCTGCATGGGTATCTGCTCTGGCACCTGGAGCGCTTCCTCCTTTTCTGCTACACTAACCTGGACATCTGCAGGGCTGTTGCTCTCGCATTTTTTCTCACTCCCTGTTCCCACAGCATTTTTACCCTTTCTTCAATATATTATCACAGAGGTGCTACTAACATCACTGATAGGCTCAGCTTTGTCTGGTGATGGGTCCAATTTGGAGCTGTCCGGAACTGGATCTGGCTCTGGCTGACACAGAGGCTGCTCCTGGTCTATTCTCACAAAAGCCACTGGTGTGCTTCTTCCTCCCCCAGAAAACCCTTACCATATAAATGCAACACATAAACATAAATGAAAGTTATTTTTTTCCTCCAATTATTCTCTCTAGATTCATCAAGAAAGTATGAAAGTTTAAATATGTTTATCTGTTTCCAGGCAACTTACTGTTCTGTAAGTGTTTTTCATTACTGATGTTGGCATTCTTTTTATTTCTGTGGTGAAAATGGGCTGCAGAGCATTTGTCTTGTATGTTATATGATACTTTGTACATTGCCTACTTGGAGTACTTTCACGTGTTTTAGAGAAACATTATGAGTTTTAGTCCTCTCCTTCTCTTTAGAAATGCATGTTGTCCTTGAGTGCACCACTGGTTCCTACAGGTTACAGCATGATTGCATTGCTAGTCTGTTTTTGCAGTTATCAGAAAGGATTTGTCAAATTAAAGATCAAGGAATGTTTTAAACTTTAATAACTCACATCTTTCTGACTGGTGAAATAAAGGATGAACTGTCTAACTTATAGTTGAGTGTAAGGACCCTGTGGATGGATGGATGGACTTCAAGGACCTAGTGGTAATGAATCTGAGTCATGTTATTTTTTGCTGTGTCTGGATTTCTTTGATCCAGTTCTCTTTCAAAAAGAAAATAGGACGTGCTCACCATTTCTTTCTTTTTTTGCACTCAAAATAGCATGTGTTAACACTGATGATAATGATGCTAGAAGATGAGGTTCTTTTGGAGGAAACCCAGCATCCTTTGTATTTCTTCCTGCCATGAAGCCTGAGTATGTAATAAAAACATGATGCTCACCCATTTTCTTCATCATAATCAGCAGTGAAAATTCTTGTTGTTGCAGGAGATCAGACTAGTATTTGCTAGTACGGCAGGAAGTTCTGTTTCTGCTGAAGTGGTCTGCTTCATTACCTAGCTTGTAGTTTCAGATACAAATATTGTGGGGTTTCTGTTTCTTTTTAAGCTTTCTGTCTTTATCAAACTTGTTAAATTACAGTCACTAGAGCTGCAAGGTTTTAAGTTTCATATTTAATTGAAAGACACAACTGTAGGATTATTGTAATAAAATAACACATATTTATACATAATTATTATTATGGAAGATGATTTAATGGGAATGCAATATTTGACAACTGATGTAAAACAAATATTATGAGCCTACAGGTTTCACCTGATCTTATGTGAAGAAGACATTCATGAGAGGTTTTCTCTCATTTAGTCCTACACAGCATCCTGAGGATAATATGCACTCTTTTTACAGAATGAACTATTCTGTTGTTTTTAATTTGATAAAATTGCATCAAGGAACCCAGTGCTTTGCACGCAAGTAGAGTAACGATTTTTATTTGAGCAGGATTTCAGTGCTTCCAGGATAGGGCTGTATCTTGTGTAATGTTCCTATGTTCAGCCCCTCTTCTTTCTCCCTGGGCAATGACCTGAGACCCCTTACAAGAATCCATTCATAGCCCACTCTTGTCTCTTTCTATCCTTATTGGCTTCTGTGAAAGAAATCTGTAGAAGCAGATAAAGCAACAGAAACCAAGCAACAACTAGCCATTCAACCAACCAACCAAAACCCCATTAAGTTTTCTCCACACTGGTTTTCCCTTCCTTATCTGGTTCTTACTATCTCTGTAAGAGAATTGAATTGAATAACAATGAAGAAAATACTGTATCACGGATAAGGATATTGACTACAGAGAAAGTCCTGAGAAGGAATGAAGCAATGCCAGATAGACAGGAGAGCAGAGGTGAACAGGCACTCACTGGTGATGAGGAGGGGAAATAGGAGCTAAGAAACAGAAATGTAAGAAAATTTGATGCTGGGAGAAGACCAAGAACACTCTACAGAGGTCATTTGCACAATGTACCCACTTTGCCCGTCCTCTTGTTTGATTCCTTGACTCCTATGTATTTTTCAGTACTTAAAGAGCAAAAAGAGTTGCTTAATTTGAAAGGCTGCCTTGGTCTTTAGTCATTATTCTGTTTGAATCAGTATATACCTGTAACTTTAATCTTATCAAGAGTGTCTAATTTCAGAAATATCTCCGTTACTATCAGTGACATTTTCCAGGAAGTAAAGTGCTATTTGAGATGAGTAACTTTATTGCTATCTTCTACATTTCTTGCATTATTTCACAGGGCTCTTTTCATGCACTGCCTGAGCTATCTCTTACAAGTTTGCTTGTACTACAGAGCTCTGTTAGACTCTCCTTGTGCCTCCCTATTTATAACAATCTAAGTTTAGAAATATTTGATCACACATTAGCAGTTGTATAATGTGAGAAGCTGTTTGTACTCCTGTATCAGCAGATTAGGCATCAGCTATTTTCTCTCATACATGACACAGTAAGCTGCAGTGCTGCAGTACATTGTCAGGAAGTAGAGTAGATATGTTGGGTGTGCAACTGTAACTACATTCATCAAAGAGATAAGAGTGCTGTTTTAGGCAGTTGTAAAGTGCACTTTCTGCTGGCAAACAGGTGTCCCCTTATGCTCCAGCAGAACTTGTAAATTATTTTACAAGTTCTCTTCCTTATAAGAAGTAGTATGTAAGGTTCAGAAATATTATATGACACATTTATTATATTTATTATAATTAGCGTAACAAGTAAATCTTGTAGTTTATAAAGCTAACAAAGATATCTGAACATAATTCTCAATATATCTTTGAAATTCTTTACTCTCACAGTGTTGTGGGAAGAAAATAGATTGCAAGATGGAAAGGGAAGAAAGCTTTTGGCACTGCATATATGGCTGTTGCTCTCATTAGGTTTCAATGGGGAATCACTGGGCTGTGTTTGGCTGAATACATCTGACATTTTCTCTCTCATTTGAATGGAGATATGGTCAGACTTCAGTGACTACATACACTGCAGTAGAGGCAAAATAATTCAGTCTTCAATCTGCAGATTTCTGGAGGCAGCAAGGCAACTAGAAACATTTTTCTTTCCTATTCTTGATCAGGCTTTTTATCAGTCATGTGGAACCACTTTTGTTTTGCTCAGCCACAGTTAGACCAAGGTACAGTTTAATAAGATCCATGTGTCAGAAGGACTTTTAAGCCAAATACTGTAAACTCTTCTCATTCCATATTGTAACAAAATCTAAATCCTACACATATATATGTGCATATGCATAAATGTGTGTTCATGCTTACATGTCTGTAGATACACATATTTTTTTCAGTTTAGAGTTTGTTTCTCTTGATCTTCAACACTTCAAAATCTCAGAAGTATTTTAGCTAAATACCACAGCAGTTTCTATTTCTCTTCTTGAAAGTACTGAAGTTAGATACTTAATGTAGCCTATGCAGTATGGGTAGAATTCAAACTTTTTTCTATTTAATAAAGAGATAATCAAGGATATATCATTATTGCATTTAGAGGACACTTGGATGCAGCAGTGCTGTGAAAGTGAATGGAAATGTGAAAGGGAATGGGTGCTTCAAGACTAGATGTGGCTCCAAAACACGAAACGTGAATCCACTTTACTGAACTTATTGTAGGGAAAAAAGTCAAGACCTGTAACTATTTTCCCATGTCTTTGCAGTCCAGATAGCAAGATGAAATATAAGAGCAGAATCCCAAAAAGAATTTAATAGAGTTCGGTTTGTTTGTTTCTTGTTTGTTTTCTTCTTCTTTTTTTTTTTTTTTTTCCCCAAAGAAGAATCTTATCAACAATATTTCTAGCATTTTCCAGGACTGCTTCTATGTATAGGACTAGTTTTGCAGTGGTGTAATAGAATTTCAGTGGTGTCAACCCAGCAGTGGACAGTATAATGAAGAGAAGAACTAGACCCATTGTTCTCAGCAGGAAGACAGCTTTCTGAGTTATATGAAACTTAGTGATCGCCTTGTTTCTTCTCAGCAAGAGAAGACACAGCTGGATATAGAGGTGCACGTTCATAGCATGTGGCCACCTTGGTATCAAGCCTAAGAATAGCTTTACTAACAGGGTTAGCATAGACAATATCCCCAAATAATGTCAGTTGCTGTGAAAATATTGCAAGTCAGTACATGGTAAGGAAGTTCATCAGTGCCCACTGCGTCACTGTCAAATATGAAAAACAATAGATTTGAAAGTTAAGCCAATCCATAATTTTCTGGACAAGGAACTATTTCATAGCTGAAATACCAAAGAAAACTGAATGGAGACAATTTACTTCTGTAGGCCTGGAGCTAGTGGAATTGCTATTTGTCAAGAACTGACCTTTTCCCCTTTCAGTAGATCTGTTTCCATATTGACCTGTCTTAAAATCAATGTAATTACCTTCCACTGTATGCTACCCTGGGATTAAAACTTATTCAGTTTGACATTTATGTATTTTAACTACTGTGTATGGGCTGGAAACTAAACACAGTTTTAGACTGGTTGACTCAGACGTTTCACGGAAAGGAGCTGCTGGAATCTACTCTCCATTTTTGACTTACTGCAGTCTTTCTTGGTCACTTCTCTGGGAATGAGATCAGCAACCAAATCAGAATTCAATAGCATTTTTTAAACAAAGTTTGAAAAATGAAGGGGGAAAAGTACTTCTGGGAGGGCAAAGGGAATGTGATTTTTTTTCTTCTGTGGGACACCAAGAACTTGATTTCTAGATAAACTTTATTTTTGAAAATTTCATTCTTCTTACAGCTGTGGGCAAGATTGTGCATTTGTGCTGTGTTCCCTGGACTGATTCCTATAATACAAAAGAGTTTGAAATGACACCTCATGCTGAGTAATGCAAATCCTCCTGATTAGTGCCCTTAATATGCTTGATAAAAGCCAATTTATGTCAACAATGGAGTGAGCTTCTTTTGACTGATATTTCAGAGTTTAAAATAAGGTCTTCACAAATATTTTGTTTGCAGCAAAATATCTCCCTAAATTGAACTTCCATGATGACTGAAGCAGGTTGTGCAGAATATTTAGCAAACTCAAAGTTCAGGATCTGCACTTCCAGGCCATCCTATGCTATGAATCAGGAAAATTTGGGCAGCTCTCATGGTTCTAAAATTGAATCTTCTTAAATAATCTGAGAGTTTCAGTTTTAACTTACCAGTCCTCCTATCATGCAGTTGGAAATACTAAAGGGCTCTGCCCGTGTCAAGGGATTCTGGGCTTTCTGGCTGGCTGGCTGTTTCAGACTGTCTTCGATTTTCTGAGATTAGATGATCTCATAGTTCCCAGTTTCGAGGAGCCACCCAGGTTGTTGGTTAGAATCAATCTCTAGCAGTTCATTCTTCTTTAAGCAACTTTTACCCTTTGGAATCTCCCTCTACAGAGAGTTCAGAAAAAGATTAGGTTTTAATTTTGATTGGAGCTTGCCCTTTGTTCCCTCACAAATGTCAGCATTTCCTGTGGGAATCAAATTTTGAGTTACAAGCAGGTTTCTACAGAGAATCTAGCTGCCACAAACCTTGGTCATAGTAAACTGTGAGCCAAACTGTGGAAACTCTTCATGCCAGTTCAAAGCAACCCAAACCACAGCCATCCTGCCTACAAATTAATCAAAACAGCAAAGACGACACTGAATATGGTTTTCAGCTAGACTTCTACCCGCCTTCTGGAAACGAAACACACATTGGAACCAAATGTTGTTTAAATCAAATGAGCGATTATAGCAGGCAGTAAGACATGAGACATGTTCTCTCATTAGTGATCTACTGGAATGTATTTGCGGCTTGGACATCCTCTTGACTTCTGAGAATTTTTCTTCTGTTGCATTTCCCACTATCTTTTTCCCTTCTTGGCAGAAGAGCCATGGACATTTTAGGTAGCTGTCTTTAAATGGGTTAAAACAGTTTTCTCTGGCCCAAATAGGTAAGTGATAAAAAATATTAATTATTGGTTACTTGACATGGGGGAAAAGATTGTTAAAATGAAGTTCTCCCAACCACACTGGAAACCTTCTTTTTTTCACACATTTTGTGCTATACGTAAGGTTCCACTCTTCGGAATTTGTGCTGCTATCTCTCAAGTTGTAGATAATATTGATTTTCATGTCACAGAGAAAGATATTCTATGCAATCAGCTAAGGCAAGATCTCATTACTGTGGTCTAGAATTCTACTTAAAGGATAATGGGCAGCTCCAGCTCTTGCAACAGGAAACCTACTGCAAACTGGGCAAAACTAGATAAAGCTTTCATATAACAATAGTTAAGCAAACGGGCAGTGGATATAACACTAAATGGGAAGCTTTAAAGTCTTGCAGTTGGAAATGATGCCTCTTATTTCTGACTACCACCTTGTAATCTGGTGGAAAGGTAGCTCAAATATCTGTTAGTGATTTGGTAAACTCAGTCACCACTAACAATGTATTAGGGAAATTTCCCAAGGTATCCGTAGTTTTTTGTCACTGTCTGTGTATTTTCATATGGTCAGAACTGTTACAATTGTCTTTTACTGTTAAAAGCACCCCAAATCTCCACCCTGCCTCATAGCACAAATTGGACAGTCCTAAAATGTTTTTCTGAAAAGTGAATTCATTAAAAATCTCAAATTTAAAAAATGTCAATGCTTTAAATTTTCTACCTGAAATGAAATTTTTCTTTTTTTTCTCTCCTCAGAATTTCAAGAAACAAATCAAATCATCCATAAATATTGCAGTAAAGTAAAATCTTTTCACTACAGTTTGAAATAAATTTGCGCATGTGTAACAACATTTATTATAAACATCTGCTGATGGAACAACCACTTGTTTGATGTTGCTGTACTCAGAAGTTATTGACAGCAACTGAGAAGTGAGTCCAGTGTGTGTTTTGTGATCAGCAGCTTAACACTTCTTTGGTAATAGAATTTTCACTGGTGTTATCTCACTGTCTATATTTCTGGGTAAATGAAACACAGAAGAGTTCTGCTGTTTGCCATGCATTTTCTGTAAATGACTCAAGTACGGATTTCCGTTTCCATAAAACCGTACATATATACACAGGAATATAATTCTGTCTCAAATCCAATCCCCAAATTTAATATAAATAAATGTTCAATGTGAATTCTTTCAGAGATAGATTTTGTCATTTGTATCTTATTAAAGCAAGTAGTGTAAATCCAACATTCATAAATTATATAAAGTTCTTTTATATGGAGATTGTTTTGCAGAAAATTAATAAGATTAAAGAGACTGCTGGCCTTGAAAAGACAAAGTTTTGTTTTCATCAAAATTTAAACAGTTAAGGAACTAATCTATGATTCTGTGATTCTGTGATTCTATGTTTCTATGAACAGAATGCAGTCTGTACATTTTCCCATCTGTTCTCCCACATAGAAAGAAAGAAAGAAAGAAAGAAAGAAAGAAAGAAAGAAAGAAAGAAAGAAAGAGAGAAAGAGAGAAAGAGAGAAA
>JBCJKH010069411.1:0-13163 GCA_039877255.1 Loriculus beryllinus | reverse complement strand
AAGGAGTGGGGAAAGGAAAGTTGGGTTTTTTTTTTTTTTTTTTTTTTTTTTCCAAAATAACACAGCCTTGTTGTTACTTCCTTTCTATATCACATGAATATCCTTTAGCTTCAGAACGTCTTACAGCATTTTGGAAGGTTTAAAATTTAAAAATGCCTTATATTTATATTACCTTACGTTACATTACATTAGGTTATACACAGGAAAATAATCATGTAGATACTAAATAAGGTTCAGAATTTAGAAAAAATTGCAGCAATCTTTCACATTAACTGTATTTGATCTTAATGGAGGAGCTTTAACTGACTTTTCAAATTATTTCAAACTATCATCCAACATCTGAAGAAATGCACAGAAACACACGGACATTTGATCTTGCAGTGTTACAGTGGCTGACTGCAAATTTCAAGTGTTAAAAAAAAAAGATCTGCATTCAAGTCAAATCAGTTTTAATGTTAAAAATACAAAGATTGGAAGATAGAATATGAGAATTGAACAGTGGGGATATATGTGGTTTTGGTTTCACTGCCTATGGCAGGGGGAGTGAATATTCTTTAAGACCCTTCCCAACCCAAACCATCCTACGATTTTATGATCCTGTGATTCAGAGACAACATGGAGGGAATTCCTGTTTTTGATACTTATTAAAATGTAGACATGTGAGGAACATTAACTCTCACAAGATTTAGGGAGGAGCATTTTTTATTTCTCTCCATTTATTTCTAAATTGCATTGTTAATTCTTACAGCAGAGCCAAGAATCTATCAGAAAATTAGGCAAATTTCCAAGGCGATCGATGTATCATTTTAGGAAACTAGATAATACTTAATTTTTCTGAATACAAAAGATGGTGTACATAACCTCCCTTACAAAGCACTCATAATTATATTTTTATTTATTTAAATTTTGTTCTGTGGCCCAGATTATGATTCCTTTACTTGGAGTGTTATAAGAATGCCATGCATGACATACAGAGTACAGAAGAAAGAAAGCATAATTGCGCAGTTTTATAGGTCTGAAATTTTGGCACTAGTAAATAATATTCAGATATTCAAAGCTATTTAGAAAACTAAATGGAAAACATTAGTCTTACCTAATTATGGCTATCTAAGGGATAAATATCTAAACCTAATGGCTTAGGCTCTAAACTATTTGAGCCTGTTTCAGGCTCTGCTAAATTTTCACAAAACTCTATAAAGTGCTGTTGTGAGAACTAGAGACAGTTAAGTATTCCAAGGTCTTTGTATTGTACCTTGTCTGCAAAGCTAACCACAGTTACATTCTGTGATTAACAATAGGCTCTCAGGTGTACAACAATATTAACTGGATGGTGACTTAAACACAGGTGTGCTCTATTTCTAATATGAGACATTTTCTGCCTTCTTACACCATAAGAACACTGGTAGAAAACCTGAACACATGCACAAAGTTAAACGGAAGAAAAAAAGAATAAATTATTTCCCCTTTCCAAAACACCTCAAAACTTGTCTTTCACAAAAGCTACTTCATGGTCATGTGAAGAAATACAAAGTCAAAACACAGAAGTAAATCTGCAAAGAAGTTAAAATTAAGTTGTGTAACATGGACTATTAAACGCCATCAGTGAAAGAAACAAAAGAGGTGTAATCCCAAACGTCTTTTGCATTGGTTGTAATTGGTGTCATATTTCATTAGTGCTTAAGTATCTTAACAATGTTGTATTCACAGTATTAAAAGTCCCATAAGATATGGAGTCTTATAAATAGTCCATCCATTTTTTGTAGGAGGGAGGACATCCTTTTAGTGGTTTCAGTGTCTGCAAGATGTTTGTAAATCTTTTTGCTCTGACTGGTATTACAGATTCTGAGGCAGGCAAAGAAATCAGAAAAACTACACACAGAATTATAGCCATTTTAGAAGTTGATACATGTTGAGGGGTTTTTTGGTTTTTTTTTTTGTGGGTTTGTTTTTTTTTTAATGGATTTGACAGGAAGCGTATGGCAATTTACACATTATAATTCTTTCTTCTCTTTTTACAGAGAACCTATATAATTATTACACATACTGAAAAAAGGTGTCAAAAGAAGACAAAGGAATTGCAATTCTCCACATCTTTATGTTAAGATAACAAGTCATTGTCTGGGACACCTACTGTAGTTACACAGGTAACAACTTGGAGAGCGTTTCCACCATGAAGAAAACTCAAATGTGTCAAATGATAGTCTTTAAATGACAGAAAATCCTACTTTTCATATTGACTTTATCTTCTCATCATTCTTATCTAGATTAATACAAAAGTGTCTTATTTACAGCAGCCTTTTCCAGTGTTACATTCTTCGAGTGGGTTTTAGATTAGAATTTTATAATCTTTAACAAGTGTCACATCTAACCAATTTTTTAATTGTTAAATTTCAAAATCTCTTGTCCTATTATTATATCTCCTCATCAAACTGTTAGGATAAAAAAGATAAAGAGCATAGGATACTTAGATTGTATTATTCAAAGGGTTTGGGGAGCGTAGTTCTCCAAGACATTTGTAGACAATTCCAGCTCATACAATTGTGACCTAATTGAGAAGTCTCATTAAAGCACCAGTAAGAAGACTGTTTATCTTCTTGTTTGTTCTTTGACAAAACAGTTCCAATAAAGATGCTAAAAATGGTTTTCAGAAATTTATTCCACTGTGGCTGAAGGGAAAATTTGATAGCTGGAAGAGGAAAACCTGTCTCTACAAAGGTATTACAAGTTAATTGCATTGTAAAATATTAAAAGGTAATAAAGCTTGTAGAATGCCACATTTTGAACATTTTTTCACATTAAAAAAGTTCAACAGGCAACATTGTCTGGACTACTGTGATGCAAACGAAAAAGGGAGAAATGGATTTGGGGAGGTACTGGGTTTTGGTTGTTTTTTTGGTTGTTTAGTTTTGGCAGTGTTTTGGTTTATGGTTTTGTTGTTTGGTTTTTTTTTGTTTGGGTTTTTTTTTTTGTTTTTTTTTTGTTTTTTTTAATTAGAGCTTAATAAACAGGTATGCAACATCCAACTTTTGTAATAAAAGCCATTGACAGGTAACTGTAAAAGCAAAGTCCCCAGAATAGTTAATCATACTTGCGTCTGCTTTGTTTACTAAATCCCCTGAAAATCATCTGTGAAAATAAAACTTCACTGATAGCAGGTTTTAATTTTTTGGTGATTGTTCAAATAATTAAAATCAGCTGTAAATGTAAATGAAGCATTTTGTTAACATTAATATAGATTTGTCAGTCATATTTCAAGCTAATTGATATTCTGCTAATTATGAATTATAGCAACATCAGTGCCAGTTACTGTAAGGAATTAGCACACTGGGTTACTCCTACAAAAGAGGTAATTTTTCATGACTTCTGTTGACTATAACTAAAGCCATGAATTAAGTCAGGTTTTAACATCTTCATTAATGACCTGAAAAAGGAGAAGCAATATATTAATTAAACAATCTTAAGCCAACAGCCCATTGTTAACTTTTAAATGGAAAGTAAAGAAATCAAAGATGACACAAATGTAAAAAAACCTGCTCTATAGAAAATTATTTTTAATGTTGATAGTATTTTTAAATAATATGGAGAATTGAACAAAATTCAACAGTTACTATTGAATTGTTGAAAAGCAACCAGAGTGGGACATAAAAAAAGCCTGGTTTCATAAGACAATTCAGGGAGGAGGGGACCTCAGGACATCTCTAGTGCTCAAATTAGGGTCAGCTCTGAGATAAAACCAGTCTGCTTAGGGATGTGTCCAGTCAAAACTTTCTAGCCATCAAGGATAGATTGTACAGCATCTCTATGAAACCTGTTCCCATGTTTGCCTGTCCTCATGATGAAAGGATTTTTCCTTAACCGTAGTCTGAAGCCCTTTTTTTATAATTTACTCCCATAGCCTCTTACAGTCCTCTGCACCTCTCAAGTCCTAGGTTTAAATCCTCTTGTCAAATCAGTTTGATAGTCTTTATCAATTGTAAGGTGAGGAAATGGGAAAGGGAACTAAATTGAATTTGCTGACTGAAACAAGAATAGAAAGGCAGAGAGGAAGTCAAAGTGTCTTAAGGTTTCCAATTAAAATGCTTTTTGACTTAGTTCCCAAAATAGATGCTTTATGTGGGTGAAAAACTTTGAAAAATTCAGGGAATAAGAGTATGGACTTTGGCAAGAAAAGGTCAGAAAGCACCTCCTTTGCCTAGATGGAAAGAACAGCATCTCTTCTAGTTCTGACAGCTCTTATGTCTCTCTCAATGAAGCCCTGCTCCTCCTAGGGAAGAGCCTTCTTACAGCAGAAGTAAGAAGAAGATGATTTTAAGATCCCTCCTATAAGTGTAGACCTTCTTGTTCCATGCACTTTCTTATGTGAGGACCTACAAAGAGAAGTTGGGCTTGTGATTTTCCTTTTATGGGATCTGGAAGAGCAGTTTCAAACACATCTGTGCTCTGCCTGCACAGTTACACCAGAAGTCTGCAGCGTGTACAAGGATATCTGGGATTCATTTCCAGATCAAGCTAAAATGTGCTAGTTAAGGAGAAACTAAGCCTGAGAAAAAAACAAGCAGGGAAAAGCTCCCTCAAGAGTTATATGTGACTCTGTGAATCTAAAAGCAAAATTATGTACTATATTGGGAGAAACTTAAATCTTATGTTTTTGTTGCCCAATATAGAATTAAAATACCTTTTTTCATGAAAATTTAATAGAAAAATAACATGTGATAACATAGTTAAGGAAGTATGTGTAAAAGGAGATTAAAAAAATAAATTGCAAAAGAAATGTCTTCTCTTCAAAATTCTGCCTTTGCCAAATAAGCAATGATCTTTTCACTCAGCTCTATCAGTAATCTTTCCTAACATGGAATGACTTTTCAGAAACGTCTTTATAGTTAGAAGTGCTTTGCTGGCACATGATTATTGGAATAATAAGGTTTGCGGCTCAATGAACATGAGTATGTGTTCAAAGAGAAGATTTTCAGATAGACATCTTTTAGAGCACTTAGGAGAAAGAAAATTTGTTTCACTTTAAATAAAACCAAAGTTCTCTATTTAGGAGAGAATTCAAATTAATATGTCATCCATAACAAGAAAATAGATGGTCTTTCCACATTCCCTTTACTTGCTCAAAACTGTTTACAAATCAGTTGGAACTACCTTAGTTTTTGGCTCCTTCTCTTTTTATAAGATAGATTCAAAGCTAGTTTAAAAGTTTGTTAGTCATTCAATATCATCAGCAGAGAGTTGTTTGCAAGTTTTAAAAGCTTGAACCAGAAGACCATTCACTGAGGCTGTTCTACTTCGAACTATTCATTGTCCCTGAATCTGAGACCCCTGAGAGGCTCTGAATATCCCTGGTTTGTCCTCACAAGTTCTGTCCCTCAAAAATTGTTTGTTTTTGTCCTGGGTTCAGCAGTAGCAGTCATTTTTCTCCTTCTTAGTAGCTGGTGCAGTGCTGTGGTTTTGACTTTCAGGATGGGAACAACACTGATAACACCAATGTTTTTAGTTGTTGCTCAGCAAAGTTTACTCTGACCAATGACTTTGTGAGTCTCATGCTCTGCCAGAGAGGAGGGGAAGCCGGGATCAAGCAGAGACAGGACACCTGACCCAAACTAGCCAAAGGGGTATTCCATACCACAGCACATCATGCACAGGATGTAAACTGAGGGCAGTTACCTGGAAGGCCTAGTTCTCTGATCAGTCAGGTTGGATATCAGTTGATGGGTGGTGAATGGCTGTACTCTCTTCCCTTCCTATTTCCCTTATCATTATTATTATTTTTGGCAGCAGTAGTGGTTTGTATTACACCTTAGTTACTGAGTTGTTCTTATCTCAACCCGTGGGAGTTACACTCTTTGTATTTTCCTCCCCATCCCCCCAGGAGTAGGGGGAGGAAGAGCGGGAGTGAGAGAGTGGCTGTGTAGTTCTGGGTTGCCCACTGGGCTTAAACTATGACAATTTTATTAGCTTACATTTAACTATTTTAAATATATCACACAATATTGTAAGATGTAAAACATAAATGTAGAATACAAAAAAAAAAAAAAAAAAGAAGAAATTTGGTCTATTTTTCAGTAATTCAGACCAAATTAAATAAAATTCAAAGTAACTTTAGACAGCTTTTTTTTTTTTTCCCCCAGTAAGTATTGTATTCACATTTTTTCTTAAAATACTTCTAATTAATAGTAAGTAAATCAAGTCCAGAACTATGCAGTTGAACTGGGATTCTGGGATTGTAGTAGTAAGTTTGTCTCATGTTCCCGTTTATTAAAATTCATTCTTGAAAAACAAGCAACGCTAGTACAATGTTACTAACAGAATTATATCTAGTTTTAGTGGTTCTGCTAAAGTGTGTATGTACCCACACAGACTGCAGTATGTCAGTAGAAGTTTTGTGGAACTCCAGAGGAAGACAGTGGAAGTGATGTGAATTTTAGCTTAACCGAGTGTGAAACTTGTTTGGCACCCACATCAAATGAACTATAAATTAAGCAAATTCCTTACTTTTGTCTGATTCACTTATGGCTTCAGAATAACACAGAGAATTCAAATTTAACCAGTAAAGGTGAACATTGACAGATGGCACAGACAAGTATCTAATATATATTAGTATTTTGAAAGCGGTGATCTTTATTTTTGAGAAGTACTGCTATAAAGCTGAACATAACGTAGTTCAAAAAACATGAATATTTTTCTGCAGTTTAAGCAAGATAAAACTGCTTTGGAAAGGGATGGTTTGAGTGTGACTTCTTCAAATTTCTCATGTGTGTTTTAATCGTTTTTTTCTAAACAAGGGTGTCATAGCAGTGCCCATAGATATCATATGTTGACCAATACATTCAAGCTACTTTGTTTTCTAAAATTTCATCAGGAAAATTAAATAACCGTCAAAAGAATCCATCACTTCCATCAATGCCTATTTGCTTCTTGGGAGTATTGGAACTGGGTTATTCCAATGTCATTTCAATTCTTCTACTTTGTAAGAGAACATTCCAAAACAATTTGCTTAGAAAGTTAAATCTTTTATTGCATACGGTGAAAGGCACTGTGACTCTGCATTTGCTGTAGGAACTGCCATACATTCCTCTGATAGGATAAAGCAACATGCAACACATGCAACAATTCGCAAAAGAAATAAATGACAAATTGTTCATACACAAGTGGGGGTAACCCAGTATTTACCCCACGTGTACCCAGCCAGCTGCTTGAAGTGCTCTTCTTGCTCTATCACAGCCCAGCGTGCATACGCACATATGCACACATACCTACTTGTCTCTAAATCTTTTTATGAAGCAACACTTTTAGATACTCTGTTATTGTTTATAAAAGGGAAATGTGAAAATATTCCAAAGTTTGAGTTTTACAAGTACTGTGCAAATTTAATCAATTTGCCATGAAAACAACTGGGAGTGTTCTCATTTATTTCCTGATGCTCACAGTACTTACCTCATAGACGTTGAACTGAGATTGCCCCCTCGACAATTCTCTGTAACTTGTTGTGAATTCTCCAATGAAATCATGGCTGTATAAAGAAAAAATTTTCAAATCAAATGCACTGTAAAAATCATGAACTACAGCTATTTACAAAAGAGAGAACAGTCAACATGAACTGGCAAAGAAAGGAGCAATGACAAAAGATACAATTTGCTCAAAAATCTTTATTTCTTCCTCTGTTGTGTGTTCACTCCATTAGTAATAAAAATTTAAAGATGAAAAGCTTAAACTTTCTGATGGCTTCTGCTTAACTTAGCTGCACAATGAGGACTAGGTTGTAAATTAGTCAGCTGACCCCAATATAACCTTATGAAATCTGAAAACCAAAGCAGGCTACCAAAAACTGTCACCATTTTCTCACTGGATGACTACTGGCACCACAGTGTAAGACTATGTAAGAAAAGGGGAGGTATTATGAGTGTGAAAGGAGTAACTGGAACCAGGAAAGACCATCCCTACCAACTTGTGCAATGTGACACTCAACAGTACTTTTAAGAGGAAGACCCTCTGGGAAGAGAAAGATCTGGGAAGAGAAAAGCAATCCACTGACGCTAGTCAACTTACAGCATTAGACACCACTGGAAAGCAGATCTTAAACTAATACCAAAGCAGTGGTTAGCAAGCTTTTCCTTTCTAAATTCTATTCCTTCTTGAAGAGTACATTCAACACCTCTGTGCTGTCACCTGTATTTTGAAAACTCCTTTGTCAGCTCTTAATGAGTGGATGTCATGCTGGAAAACAGCCACTGTGAACAGGATGGCCAGGGAAGTGAAGTGGATGAAGCATTGCTGAGTAAGGTGGCTGAGTAAGAGGCCAGGAAGCTGGGGCACAGAAACCACACCTCTGCCCCAAGTGACTGACTGAACTCTTACCTCAGACAGGTACTTGGAATGGAAGCAACCACAGGATGAGTGCCTAACAGATGGCTACACAACTCCCAGCAGTCACAAGACCTGTTCTCATTCTCCACTCTTCCAGATGAACTTTCCTCACTGCTGCTCCAAGTCTCATTCACCCCAACCCCATCTTATGACTTTGTTACTTGTAAAATTCGTTTTTAAGAAGTACAGCACACTTCTAATTAAGCTATAAATATTAAAAGCAAATTTAAATAAATCTGAATGTTGTAAGAGGAAAAATGGAAACAATCCACATCAACATGAAATTTTTTTCTTCATTTATTCATAATTAAATGTTATGAAAAAAACCCAAACTCCGAATATAAATCCCATTTTATGAGACCAGCATGAACTCACAAAACATGCAAACCAAACAGTCATCATACCAATCCTGTAAGAAAACCTGAGAAATACCATATGGAGAAGATATTTCCAATTACTCAGATTCAGAAGGGACCACCTTTCATACAACACTCCCCTTCCAGTTTGAAGATAAGGAAATTGCTTCCAAGACAAAGACTCTCCTTAAGAACCCAGTTTCGGAGGTATCATCTCCTTTGATTAAATGCTTTCCAGATTGCAATGACTATTTAACTAGGGGAACAGTGGAAGTCTATGGCTTAGTCTATACAGGCTATGGAATTTGAGTTCCACATAGGCTGTAGCATGTAAGAGGTATTTAACCTTGGGTAACCATGGCACTGGAGAAAAATTCACCTTGGTTAAAGAGGAATCTTTCCCTTTTGTAACAGTTCATACTTTAAGCTTTCAAGTCAGCTTGTATATTTCAAAGACAGAAATTCAAACTATAGTTCAATGACTACCTTTAAACATCCTGTAACAAACAGAAGAAACATAAGCAATTCCAGACAGGGCTAACTCTGGGAAAAAAACCCATCATATTGCTTAAAAGTGGTTGTTTAATTCTAAGAGACACTGGAAAGCCTCCTTTCCTTGCAGCAATATGCACAGACTGACAAGAACTGAGCTACAAAGACATAATTCCTCTGAGTAACCACAGTAAAAAGGTATGGGCATACATAACCAGCCTGAAAGTTCTATGCACCTCAAAGATCATCAGCCTGGATCTTAACACTCAGTATTCAGATGGATGTATGCCCCTGCACTAGGTTGGTGCTGAAAGATGGGTGTCTGTTAGACAGCATTTGCCCTTGCCATTAAGAGAAAAAGTCACTGACCCCTCCTGATATTCATAATCACACTTCCCCAAATGGATATCCTTATTAGTCTCTGGATTACGAATCCAAAGAAGATGTTCTCTTTGCCTTCCCAACACCAAATATTCCTAGACTGGACGAGTTTTGTCGATGAGTGACATATCAGAATACTAAATCAGAGACTCTTAGAACATAGAATAATCACTTGATCCCCATCTCCCTAAATCTTCACATTTGAGACTGTGCTTTGAAGTACTGAAAATCATTTTTGGAATTGCATTAAGATTTTTTTTTTAATCATTTAAAGGAAAAAAAAAAAAAACAAACCAACAATGGAGGAAAGGCAAATAATCACCAGAAATATGTCAATGAGTAGGGGAAAAGTGCAATCATTTAAAAATTAGCTATCTAGCTGGAGAGGGAGGATGAAGACAGAGAACAAGAAATAAGGTGAGAAAGCCTAGAATCTGAGATTTACAGTCCCTCCTGCAGTGTTTAGATTCTCAGATGAATGTTTCGATGGCCCCAGGTTAGCATGGTAATATTCACAGCTTTAAAATTCAAGAAAAACACTCTTCCGTATAATAGATCATAAACATCAAGTCTGCAAAATGGTTTTTGCACCATGTATGTAAGTAGCAATTTCCCTGAAATTAAGTGAAAAAGCCTTCAGAGAGAAATAAAAACATCAGAGTATTGCCGATGTGCCGATGCGAAGCTGCACATCCTCCTATTTTTTCCTTCTGCAAAACTTGTGTGCATGTACTTCCCTGGTAAGGACACTCCACAAAAAAGCCTCTCTGTTTCACACAAGTGGACTTGTCCAAAGGAACAAAAACAACTTTTGTGATTTCTTATAGTATCGAACATTTTGGATTTGTCACAGGTCTTCGAAGCAATAAAAGGGATCACCTAGAACAAGTGGTTCACATTTTGACAATTTTTGTGAAAAAACTGTTTTGAGACAAAGAAATGTTTACTAATTGTGTTAATGTTACAAAGGCCCCATATTACTGTTACTCAAGAAAGTTCAAGTGATGTTTGAATAAATGAGAGCTAGGAATATACAATTACTTTTAATATACAATTACTTTTAACATGAACATGGCAGTAAGAAGCTCAACACAAAGCACCCTGGAATCACTTTTTGAAAGCACACATATCACAGAATGGGGAAAAAGCAAAAAAACCCTGCAAGTCAGGACTTGAGGTCAGAGTCAAGTCAAGATTCAGCAATCAAGTATATGAACAGTAATGCTGCCTTACTGACTGCAAAATAACCTGCAGTACTCAGCATAAATTGCTTTGCTATCTAGCAGGTTCTCTGATGACCTTTCAAAGGTTGTTTCTGCCCATTCTGCACATCTCTGGAGCAAACAAATTCAGCATAACAAGGTGATTGGTGCAACAACAGCTTATAAAGAGTCCATCAAAAATGGAAATTAACATAAACTAAGTAACAGCAGCACTGTACAAAAATTGATAGACTAATTCTTGAGAGGGATTAACTTCAGATATATTGGGCAATGTCAAAGTTAAATTAGATTTTTTGCTATGATCATTAGTAAGTCAGAGGCCCCATGAACTGGCAATTTATTCCAGTTAGGATGGATTCAATCAGACCATTTCTCCCTGTAAGCTGCTGAAGTAGCTTAAATGATTAGTCCAATCTAGTTGTCTGATTTTTACATTGTCTGAAGTTACATGAGACGACTGCTGTCTCATCTTTCTGAAGAACTGAACATGTAAGATGTCAGTGTCCTGCCTGCTTCTAAATTCAAAAAGGTAGAAAGAAAAAGGCAAAAAAAAGTCGCACAGAGTCAGAAGGAGTACATGTGAATAAGTGTTCTTCACTGTTGGGTTTTTTTAGATATTGATATTATAAGTACTCAGAGTGGGAGGTAAGCAAAAGCAGACAATATTTCAAACTGTTTGGGAGATTGCAGAGGCTAATGATTGCCTAAATTGCACAGTATTTTGAAGATTTCACTCAGAATTGCAGCTACATAATGCTATTTGTCAGATTTATTAATCTTATTTTAAAACATACCTCAGATTGTGATTTTGGATGAAATAGGACAGCACATGGAATTTGATACCTTCATAATAAATAATCTCTGCTTTTTATTAAATTGGTAATATAATTCAATTCTTTTTGTTACATTATTAAAAAATATTGCAGTTTATACATAAAAGTATAAATATATCACAATTTTAAGGATTTGGCAAATCTAAGTGATGAATGAAGGATGTTAACAGAAATTCATCATTACAGTGATGAAGTGATTTTTTGCTAATATGGCTTTGTTAATTTAAATCCTTGTATTTTTAATTGCCAAATATGCTATTTTGTCTCTCCAGGGAATATCTAATCAAGAAGGATGAACTTGCATTAGAGGTATTTATAGAAGGTATAAATGTGAGAAGAATGCTTATAAACCAACAGGCTTCATGACGGAACCAAGAAGATGAAGGTATAAGCTGAGAAGGCTGAAACTGGTTTTCGACCTTGTCAGCAAGGAAATGTATGGCAGCATACGATAAATTTGCCTATTATGATTACAAGAACTGTTGGGCCACAGAAGCACAGTATCATTAGCTGTAACACCAGAAGCAAATTGCATTAGCAATATTAAAGACATTACTGTATAATAAATAATAGACCCTGAAAAATACAAACAAATGCATATCCATATAGTAAAAGATGTAAATTAAGATTAATAGAAAATATTTAAGACAGGCCAACTGAAAGATAAATAGAAATCAATATATTCTTTTATTGCATACCAGTTCTAGTACCATGATTTATGAGTAAAGTTTCTAACCAAAGTATTAAGAGACAAGCTCAAACATTTTTAAATGGTATCAATCCAATCTGATAAAAAAATAATTCTATCTAGTTTGTCAAAATAAAGGCAATTTGAAAGCCTAATTTCTTCAGAAAAAAGGCACATAGTACAGATAGCAAGCTTGAATAATAACAGAGTGCCTCTTTTGAATTTAGCAACAGAAATGCTAACTATATTCTACCATCCTCTTTCTAGCAATGGACTGAGTTAAAACCGAGGTCTTTCAAATTGAGCGTTTAGAACCACATTTTGATGAAGACAGGCATGGAAATGAACATCCAAACCCAATCTGAAATGATGATAATTAATAGGTAGTTTCCACATTGCAATATCTAAGCAACCATGAAAGAGCAATTGTAGGCTTATGCATTTTATCATACTTGGAAAGCAATGCTTTATGAAGCAGCGGTTTAAGCAAAAGAAAATAGGTTACAAAATATATTATGCCTCCCTTCGTATGCATACATTAATTGATAACATGAGATTCACAAAACTGATTTTACAGATCACAAAGCATTTCATCTTGCTTGTTCCATGTATAAAGATACATATATAACGTTTGAAACAGGCTTACCACAACTGCAAAACAAAACAGAATTGTAGCACAGCAAAACTTATTATCCAGTACCTGTACCTCTAAATATTGATAAATACATTCTCTAGTCCTGTTCTGGCCACTGTGTATTTATACATTTTAAAACATGTGGATAAATGTATAAATATATACAGACTAACCTATTTATTAAGCATG
>JBCJKH010069409.1:0-13421 GCA_039877255.1 Loriculus beryllinus | reverse complement strand
AGTTCAAGTTCTTTATAAGCACTGAATGCACATACCCTTACTCTTTTTGGTCACATGCATTGACATGTAGAAAGCTTTTACTCAGAAAGATCTGATGATGCAAAATGAATAATATGCCTGCTCTTTGTTTGCTTTAGGGTGCCGGGCCTTGTTTGAGCATTCATCACACAACTCAAGCTCAAAAGTAAAAGAGAGGAAGCTACAAGGGACGTGTCCTCCTCTTGGTCGTGGAAGCTATGGAAAAGCATGTTTGCATGAAAGCAGTCAGAGGTCACCACTTTTTAATCCCCGTAATGGTTTTCACACTTTACATTCAGAGCACAGTCCTGTGAAGCCAAGGATTATTACAGTGGTGAAACCTGGTGGCCACACGCTCAGAAGGATAACCTTGCTGCTCAACAGGAGATCGGTGCAGACCTTTGAACAGCTGTTAGCTGACATTTCAGAGGCTCTGGGGTTTCCACGCTGGAAGAATGACCGTGTGCGAAAGCTTTACAATCTGAGAGGCAGAGAAATCCAAAGTGTTTCTGACTTCTTCAGGGAAGGGGATGCATTCATAGCGATGGGGAGAGAGCCCCTCACTTTGAAGGACTTGGAAGTGGTACTACAAGAACTTTATCCTGAAAATCCGTATGCTGCCAGTGCTGCCATTCAGCAGAATGAGGAGCAGTCCCAGAAGCTGATGACCAGGCTGTATGACAAGGCTTCCAAAGTGGACAGTGGCTTTGATGAAACAGAAATTGCCAAGAACTGCAGCAATGGCATGTCTCCCAAACTGGTAGCTGGACATAAAGGAAAAAGTCAAGCCAAGACAAAGCAAGAGGAAAAGATGAGAGCGAAAAAGAAGTGGAGCAGGGAGAGCTGGGATGGAGAGCAAGGGGTGAAGCCTTCTAGGAAGATCCGAGAAAGTGAGAGGTACTTCAGCCGTGAGAGGAGTCCTGAGGATGGGTTAGAAGAGAGTTCGGAGGAGGTGATGAGGTGTGAGAAGTGCGAACAGGAAAGGCAGGCCAGGCAGAAGTTAGAACGGGAAAGGCGGGCTGAGGCTTCATTGGAGAACAGAGACCTGACCACGGGTGCGTGTCAGAGGTACCACATAGAAAGAAATGCCAAAATCAGGAACTGCCGGAAATCCTCAGAAACCTGTCTGGAAGGTGAGGAAGTTGGTTGGAAGGGTAATAGCTGTAGGAGGACGTGGAAGCCCCTGCTTAGGAATGTTAGTGAAGGGCTGGAGAAACAGAAAAGGAGCATTGAGAAGGAAAGGGATGTTGAGAAGCATGAAAGCCATGGGAAGGAAGTAGTGAAAATCAAGAAGAATGCTGTAGAAGGGCTGCAGCTGACTCAGGAAGCAAAGGAAGAGAATGGAAGTAGCTGCATAATGAACCAAAGTGGTTGGCTAAAGAAAGACCCTCCGAGGGATGCTGAGAAACAGTCTAAAACACATAGGGAGGGCAGAGAGGGACAACGGGCTAAAGAGGAGGGTGCCAGAAGAGAGGGGAATATCGTGTGTAGAGAGAGTGACACGACACGACGAGAGAAAACAGGGGAGCGCAGAGCCAATAAAGAAGAAAGCAAGGCTCAGGGGTTGGAAGGCACAAGCCGAAGGTATGCCATTAAAAACAGAACTGATGTGGAAAAACACTACGAGATTGGCAGAACTATTGGGGATGGGAACTTTGCAGTGGTGAAGGAATGTCGCCACTGTGACTCCAACCAGGTCTATGCCATGAAAATCGTTGACAAATCCAAGTTGAAGGGGAAGGAGGACATGATGGAGAGTGAAATTCTGATCATCAGGAGTCTCTCTCATCCCAATATAGTAAGCTTAATTGAAGTGTATGAGACAGAAGCTGAGATCTACCTAATACTAGAGTACATCCCAGGAGGGGACTTATTTGATGCCATCATAGAAAGTGTGAAATTCACAGAGCATGATGCTGCTGTCATGATCACTGACCTGTGTGAAGCACTGGTTTACATCCACAGCAAGAACATTGTCCACAGGGACCTCAAACCAGAGAATCTTTTGGTAGGTATTGGCAAACACATTCCACGTGAGCAGGAGCTGAATTTGTTTTCCTTTTAGTTGTGGATTTTTGACTATTTTGAAGCAAAAACTTTGTAGAGAGAATGTGCTGTGGCAGCTCTGTTTGGAAAAACAGTTATAATTGTGAAGTGAAATTACCATTACAGCTCACCTCACGTAGATCTCCTGTGCATTGTAGGTAGCAGTGCTTGCAAGTAGAAATGCAAATAAAAGTGACCTTACTTTCAGGGGTAGTGAGCATTTGTGTCTTTCTGGAAGTCTGGTTTCAGGTATGAAGGTGATTCTTCTTGTATGAAGCATGCACTGAACCGTGAGGCCTTGCAGACCAAAATTTATCACAGTTGCTAATTTAGCTGATTTATTTGGTGGACTTTTTTGTCCACCACTGCAGTGATTTTTATTTTGTGACCATTTCTTTTCTTAGGAGCAAAAGGACGATGCAGCTGATTAAAATAAGCTGACAGTAAAACATGTTTTGGTGCAAACCAGCACTAAAAAATACTCAAATTCTATCAAATATATCAAATTCTATCAAATATCTCAAATACTCAAATACTAGCTTCATGCCAAAGAGAAAAGTTCTTTTTTCCACCACATTTCTGAGGCTGCATTCTCTGCATCCAGCACTGAAGTCAATAGAATTACTCGCATGTGTGAACATGCAAAGAAATGTTTGCAGTGCTGGCACTTGACAAGACACTCATTGTACAACAATAACAGTAAGCAGCTCTCCCTTGCTAATCGTGTGTTAGAGGGTTCCAGATTTCCTGATAGATACCAAGTATTTGCCAGTCTCTAACGAGTGCAGCCTCCAAGACATGCAGAGGTTGCACAAGGACCTGAACTTCTTACTCTCAGGCCTTTTGACTAAGCAATTGCACTTATACAAGACCTTGCTGCGTATCCTGCTTAGTCTGATGGCAATGCTTGGTATGTGGTCTGTGTGTCAATAAAAGCTGGAGAGTGCAAATGGCTGATTTCCAGGAAGAAGTAGGATTGTAGGCCCTGCTTTCATGCCTTGTTTTGCCAAAACTTCAATTAAAACCACAGGGCTTTCTCCAGAACCTGATTTTTCCATTATGAACCAGGCTCTATGCCTTCCTATTTGCTGAAATAGTGCCTTTGAAACACCTGAAACCAGATGTTTCTTTTCCCTCTACAATATGTAATCGTTGCGGTGATGCAGGTAAGCAAAGAGAAGCAAGATACAGGTCCATTCTGGTTGTTTTCACATTTGGTTCACAGCACTGCAAACCGGAGATTGCTAGGCAGTGACAACGTTGTGTAGCACTGAAATAATCATGTTGCCTGTTCTGACAGTCAGAAAACACCTGTCAAGGACAGGCTGGCCCTAAGCCTGTAGGTATTTTGTCATAGGAGACCAGTGTTCCCCAAACACTGGTTCCACTTTCACTGTGGGATGGGAAGTTGTACCTGTTCCAGTTTCACCTTTTGCTCCTTGTTAGTGAGTGTGATGTTTTGCTGCCTGCTTCAACAAGCCAAATGAGTTTATAAGCTCTTGATAGTGTTGGATAGCTGATGTGCCATCTAAAACAGGCCATCTGAGCAAGATTCTGCCTTTTCTAGCTTTTCAATGTGTTCTCTCTGACTCCTCTGAGTGACTGTACCAGTAGCAGCAGAGTAGGAAGGAGACCTGCCACCCATTTTTAACATCAGCCAGTGCTCCACAATCACAAACAGTATTGAAGCAAGTTTCAGGGGTTGATCTGCTGCTGTTGGTGGGTCAGGGGCTGGGGGGAGCCTTCTGGAAAGATGCACAGTGCTAGAAATGCCAGCATCCTGCAGGGATGTCCTTGGGTGTGGGATATCTCTTGCTTCACTTCAGATTCCTGCACTGCAGATGTTTAAGTCTGAATTAGTGTCCCTAGGCTTTCTCTTTACACAGAGGACAGAAATAGGGATGTACTCTGGGGCTGCTGACTTGTTTGTCCTCCTTTGAGATCTTCTTTTGGTCAGGTGAATCTTGTCCTTCATATTTGTGGTCAGTAGTTTTCTGCCTCTTTCCAGCAAATGGGAAATGGAAGGAAACAGATCCTTGGGCTGTTTTACTAAGGAAATGAGTTTGCCTACTGTAAACCTGCTTTGTGTGAGAATCCAACCCTGTTCATGATAACATTTTAACATAGTAATTTCCATGTCAAATGGCTCATCTCTCTCTGAGTTGCCAGAGAATCAGCAAACTGGGGAAAATGAAAACTGGGGGAAGAAGAAAAACCTATCCCTATCCCAGGGATAGTTTCTATCCCAGCAGAAGAAAAGGTGGAAATGCACTTTGATGTCCAATAAAATTACTGATACAGGAGAGAGCTGGAAACTGGGGTTAATCATCAGTTCACTGCACTACCACTCCTCTTACGGAAGTTTTCTGTAGTTATAAACTTCTGTAGCAGTCTACCATCATTATTTTTAGTTTCTCTGTCCCTCTTTTACTGCTGTCTGCCCACAGTGATCAGAGTGCTTGCAGCATTGCTGCGAAGCAGAAGGATGGTGACTTGTACTGCAAGACCAAAGCCTGTTTGCTGGTGTGAAGCCAGCTGCTCTGGCTCCTTCCTGTCTGCTAACAGAATCACCTCATATAGGACCAGGTGCTCAGCAGGGAGAGCTTTGCCACCAAGGATGAGCAATGGGATGATTTTGGTCCCACAAAAGAAGCCAGTCATTTCTTTAATGCTACCTGGAGGAGCAGAAGTTTTTGTGGAAGGGATGTTTAATTCTGCAGGTGCTGGCATTCCTTGGCTTGTGAGAAGTTAATTTCAAAGTGTAATGGTGTTTTATGCAGGTTATGGGATGTAAATGACACAAAGTCAACTACTTGCTCCATTGTAGGGGGAAGGAACAGGTTATATTTGTGACTGTGTGCTCATCTCTTTTTGCGCTTCTGAAACATACTTACATGACAGTTGTTTAACATTTGGCTTCATAAATAAGTGTTATAGCTGTTTGTGTGTTTGAGTTTCTGCCCTCCCTTTTTCTAAGTTCAAGTACATCCTTTTTGTCCTTTAACTTTGCTTTTTGTGACACCATTTACGTCTGCACAAAGCACTGCCAGAGGTTTCTGAGTACATTTCAGTTGAACTGGTTTTCTAGTTACCTGTCAGGAGCTTTCAGTCTGATAGAGACTCTTCTAGCAACAAGAGATGTCTGAAACTTAGATGTGTAAGCAGTACCTTTTCTTAAGTGCTATCTATTTCTAATATACAAAACAACCCATGGGCTAACTTGCTGTAGGAAGAATCTGTGCTACCATATGTATGTGCATACACAGAAATATTAATGCTATAAATCATCATCTGCTGATCTGCATGATCTGAAATCTGATGGATTTCGCAAGGTAGATATAAAGCCAAACAGGAACATGAAGTACTGGAAATCATCAACATCCAGGAGAAAAGGAGATCAATTTGTCCTTTCTTTGAAGATTAGCTTGGCTTTGTACTAGTGTATTATTATCTTCTGAATGTATGGCTGGGACAGCTAGAAATCCTCAGGCAATATCCTGACATCCTTCTACGGCATCTGTCTTGGAGAGAACAGTGAGCAATTTTGACTGCCTTTAGTCCAAGACTACCAGATACCAGCTTCTCTTGCAGCTGAAGGACACAGGTGAGTTGTATGGCCCAAGATGGCTGGCTACAGAAAGTGTACTGAGTACTGGTCTTATTTCAACTAACTACAGGCAGCTAGAACAGGACAACAGTTTTAAATGGACTTTTGGAACCATTCTTTTTAGTCTTGAATGTAGACACAGAAAAAGCTGTCTTGTAGGTGTTACAGTAAGGCTGGTATGTTTGTTTGATGTTCGTAGTTCTCCTTTCTTCTCCCAGATTCATAGAGCACATACTGTAGATGTCAGAGGCTAGATTTCTCTGGAGCAGGTTGTGTGTTTCTGCGATAGTGCTATGAGTAAGTAATCTGGCTTCAGAAAGCTGAGGAAGCTTTTGTTTCTATAGCGGTGTGTATTTGCATGCTCAAGGTGATGCCAATTATGGGAAGGTAAACTGGAGAGTACCAAGCTGAGGATGAAGGGAATGCTCTCTCTGCCTGAGCTGACTTTGAGTTGTTCTGAGCATAGTGTTAGTGAGGATGCTGAGGAGTTCTGGGCTGACGCTTTCAGGTGTGCTGACAGGTTACATGCTGTCTTGAAAATGATTGTTACAAAGCTGTGAAAATACACCCTCAGTGCATTCTCCTCCTACCTGTCCCGTTAAATATAATGAAAGCTCAATGGGTTTGTCCTGGAAGAACAGATGGTGCAGTGTTGCCACCTTGTGCTGTGATGAGAGATTAGGAGCCTGACATGGAAGAGAATGGCTTGGAAGGGACCTTAAAGCTCATCTAAGTTCCAACCCCCTGCCACAGGCAGAGACCAGGTTGCTCCAAGCCCTGTCCAAGCCTGTATTTTTAGTGTTAGTACAGTAGCGTGCAGGGAATTAATTGGAATTCCATGTGACATGATTTTCTTGTATAATTGTAAAAGCTTTATTTATAAAAAAGGAAAATATAGTAATGCTCCTATTTCATATACTCAGTGATATAAAATTGAGCATTTCACCGGTGAGGTGCTGTAGCATCATACCACTATTACCTCTATTGTTAGGCTATAAATCCTGTACATAGATGCTGCTCTAAGAAGTAACTGGTAACTTTGCAATTGAATTTTCATTTCTGCCAGCTGTTGTGCCCACAGTATGTTGTAGCAGAACATCATCATGAAGTTGGCTAATGACATAGGGAAAATGGCTATGGCATTGTAGCTGTCTCCTCAAGTTTCAACTCAACGTTTGTAGCAAACTTGATTTTCGCTTTCATACGGAAAAATGCTTTTTCTTAGAAAAACAGACACCCCCCCAATGGTTTGCTTAATCAGTAGTAGAAGGCTGCTTATATTTTCTATAAAGAAGATGAAAAGGGATTAGCAGGCTGTAATGTATGCCCACAGTGTTCTTTGTTGCTTTCCCAGATCTCCCAGAAGAGTTTCCCAAGAAAAAAATTACAACATTTAATTGGCTCTCGGTTGTTTTCCCTTCCTCCTTTTCATTCCTTGGAAATTAGAGCGTGCCAGGCTTTGTAGAGCAAAGTTTCCTTTTCCCGTAATTGCTTGTCCTCTTAAATACACGCACCCTCTTAGAATATGGGGGGAAAAGCCACTTTCTGAAGGCTGTTTATCAGAATACTGTTTCCATGTGATGTTGCTTTACTTGAAGGCACTATTATTAGAACTTTTATAACTTTTCTATGAACTCTTCCTGTTTATTATTAACTACTCAATCTTTTTCTGTCTCATAATACATCTGGACTAAAGATATGTATTTTTTGTTGAGTGTAGGTTCAGCATAATGCAGATAAATCTACTACACTGAAACTAGCAGATTTTGGCCTTGCAAAGCAGGTGACAAAACCCATATTTACTGTGTGTGGAACACCGACGTATGTTGCCCCTGAAATCCTTGCTGAGAAGGGTAAGTGTCTAGATTGATAATTTCCCATAAATAATACAGTTGTTCTGAACTTTCTAATCCTGGAAATACCCCCAAGTGTTTCAGCTTACTGATCTGTCTTTGCAGGGTGGGAAGTTGGAAAAAGGAAGCCTTTTAGCTTTTGACAGACAAGCATGACATCAGCCATGTTTGCATTATTAATGTCCATGATAATATAACACAGATTTCCAAGCAGAGAAGCCATAAAATAACATAGATGGTAACTGCTATATTTAGGAAAAGAGCTAAAGTTCATGTTACAACCTGAGGATAATCAGCCGTGTTTCATGACTGTACCCCAACAACCTTTCAAGGCTCCTAATGATGCAAAACCACTGTGTGTATGTTAAACTTGGATAACAAGCTAAAACATATTTCCCATTAGAAGGTATTTTGGAGATTTCCTATCCGAAAAGATTCAAACCTGCAAAGAAGTCAGTTTTGTTGATGAATAAAGCAAAGCTATTTCTGTCTTTTGTTGTGTGGAGCTGGGTTGCACATCTCCAGTTATACCCAGTTTCAATGAAAACTTGGCACTCTCTCAGTGCTTTTTTGAAGGGAATCTGAGGAGGACTGTTTTAGGAATATATGCTGTGTTTTCTCAATGAGTTTCCAGTTGACACTGGCCTTGTGAGACACTGTTTGTGAAACACGAAGAAGAAGAAGAGGCACTTTGTGAAAGCTGTAATTATCACCAGGCAGAGCAGCTCATTTTGCAAGCATGATGCACCAGCCACCATTCTTCTGCTGACCTCATCTATTTGAGAAACTGAGCAGAGCTTCTGTGTTCCTTGGAAAAAAGAATGAAAAAGAAACAGCTCCCTACCAGTTGTGAGTTTTCTTTCTAAACCAGGCCTTTTGGTTTGTCTTGTCTTCCTTAGGCTATGGGCTGGAAGTAGATATGTGGGCAGCTGGTGTGATCCTTTACATTCTGCTCTGCGGTTTTCCCCCTTTTCGCAGTCAGGACCGTGACCAAGAGGAGCTGTTCCAGATCATACAGCTGGGTCACTATGAGTTTCTTTCCCCGTACTGGGACAATATTTCTGCAGGTAAGATTCAGCATGGGTAGCAGATCTGAGAGGTGACAAACCTCATCCCAGCAGTGAGAACTCCCTTTTGTTGAGGCCAGTGAGCTCAATGAAACTTGGGGGTGTCTTACAGGTCTTTTGTGTGATGCTATGTTTGCTTTAGATGGGGATTTAGTCCACTGTTACTGTCAATGACTGTGAATCTGAGTATTAGGTCTGATTGATTTAATGGATAGCTCCCTTTCTGAGGTAAGAGCAAGTATCTGCTTAACCCTGCTTACAAGGTGAAGAAAAAGGTACCAAAAGAATCTCCAGGTTTCTGTTAGGTTGTGAAGATGAACACAAAACTCCCAAAAGCTGAGAATGAAACCCTTGCTCTGCAGAGCATGGTGTGGATTCCCTCATGAGATCAGTGGGGTCTGCACGTAGTCATTTCCTCCTTCTCGCAGGTTAGCACAGTGTCTTCTGTGTCTTGAAAATCAGAAACCCTAACACCCCTCTCCATATACAGTCTTTTAAAGGACATGCTCAACAGCACTCTATAACTGTTATGCTCCTTGACGGATGAGGTACAAAATGCTAATTCCCATGAATGTGATGCCTACAGCATGCTTTCAAGTTGAACTTCCCTTCGCTTTCCCCTCCTTTTCTGACGGGGAGAATGAAATCAGTAAAACATATGCTGGAGTTCTAACATCTCATGTCACTGACTTTAAATCCAGTTGTTAGAATATCTCTTGGGGATTGTCACAAAAGTCACTCTGGTACTATGATAAATCAAAATCAGGAGGATGTTTTGTGTGGGTATAGCTGTCAGCATCAGCACATCACTGTTCTTTTCCCCCTCTCTCCTTTGCTTTCTTTCATAATAGCAGCAAAAGACCTCATAACCAGGCTGTTGATAGTGGATCCCCAGAAGCGCTATACAGCACGCCAAGTACTTCAGCACCCTTGGATCAGAACAGCTGGGAAAACCAACAGCAGGAATTTGCAGAAGGAAGTGACGATAAATATCGAGCGTCATTTCCGGGCCCAGCGCCGGAGGGAAGCTGCTGATGAGGACACATGAAATCTCTTCAAGCTTCTTTAGTCTTCTTTTTATGATTAAGCAATTATTTATGTTTTCTTTTCTAAATGAATTAGGCCTTTAGTGTATAGCTGTTGTTAGCTATCACTATGCTTTTGGCGTTTGTGATTGAGATTCTGAAGGACAGAGATTGATTACATCCATCTCCCTCATATTATTTGTGAGTCTCTCTGTTGACAGCAGTGGAGACTGGATGTTTCCTGGAGGATACCTAATAGTTTTCTTTACTGATTTGGGCTTTTACATTACAAAATATATTACCTGTTGTAGAAGACAAATGTTTGCTTCTGAGGCTGACACTAGTGATGACTCTTTCTTGTCCTTTTTTGTATGGTATCTTCCAGGAGTTTTGTGTTTATAATGTTCTGTGTTTATAATGTTTTCAAACTAGCTGTCTGCATACACCTCCTGCACTAATTCTATCATCTGTCTCCTCACCAATTTCTACTAGCAATGGAGAATATGAAGGAATAAAAAAAGTAAATCTATTCTTTAGCTGTAGGATATGTTAAATAAGCAGCAAGATCTTTATTAAGCCATGAGGGAAGAAAAAACCTTCTAGATTAAATCAGATGTTTTAACGATATATCCCTCAGCAACGTTTTCAATTGGATGTTCTTGGGACAGGTTAATAGGTGGTACAATGTTTCTGCTAAACAGTGATGGTGCTGTGTAATGTGATGGCTTCATTTGGTTAAGAGAAGAAGAGGGAAGATCTCTTGACCAATACCTTCTCATAACTGTAATAATAACTTTCAAACAGCTTTTCTTTCTGTTCTAGGAAGTCAGAAGTTGAGCAACTCTAAGGGAGCTTTGGTTCTCTTCCCAAAGATGTATTTATGGAATGATAACCTATAGAAGGAACCATTCTCATACCTCTGTCATTGCTCCGTGCTGATGGAGAAGAGAAAGCTGGGAAGCTGCATTTGTGACTTAAGTTAACCCTTACCCTCATGGTTCCCCTTCCATCAACACACTTCACAGCTGAATCACTTTTATGTGCTTTTCCAGTGTAGGTTAGCAATTGTTTGTTGTTTTTTTTTTTTTTTTCCCTGTTGTCTTCCCTGGGAACTCTTTCTCCTTACTCCCATGAGAATGGGAAATGGGATGAAATTACGTTAAAATGCAGCTTGAGGAAAACAACAGCTTGTTGGCTATGGGAAAGTCTCCCAGGGGAAGTGTCAGATGCTTCACTGCATGTGTTTTTATAATGTGATTTGATGCAGTTTTAAAGAAATCCTGTGGGGGAGAAATTCCAGTCCTGAGAAGGTCCATGACGTGGAGCAGCGTTTGAGTCTCAGGATTTTGGGTTAACTAGTCAAATCCAAAAAGCACTTGAGTTGTCCATTTTATAGTGCTTTGTCCATGAGTTCCGTGTGCTGGCAACTAATATTGATGTTAAAATATCAGTAATATAAGCATTGAATTCATAGCTTGTAGAAATAAGTGAGGGTATTTTCTATTTGCAGAGCTGCTGCTCTGCCTCGGTATTTCACAATGGAAGTATCAGAAGCATTTTGGAATCAGTAGAACATTTTCACACCTGTATGAACCAGAATGTTATTTTTGGGGAGTGCTAATAATTTGTGTGAACTTTCTGAATTACCCCAGAGTGTGGGATACTGTCATCAGGTTTCTGTTTCAATTCGTGACTGTTTTGCTGCGAGAATGATGTGTGAAAGTAGAGACAACTTGGCTCTTAAAAGAGAAATGCACTTTCAGTTGAACTGGCTTATTTTTAATACACATTGGACTAAGACTTGCTGTGGAATTCAAGGATTTGTGAAGCAAACCAGTCAAACCTCTGCTCCATGCCCAAGTATGATGTATCATACCTCGGTTTGGAGGCCCTGAGTCGGGAGTATTTGCCCCTTTCCTGAAAATAGGAGTAGATTTAAGTACTTTCTTGAGTTAAGGCTATGTGCAACCTAATATTCTAAGAGCATTACATGGTCTTCGAGTACGAGTAATAACTTCTCTATTAAGTGTATTTTGGATAGGAAACAGTGGGAAAATAGCCTCAGACTTGCCACATTATATTTTGTAATTATCTAATTTTTAATATATTAATTTAGGAATAAAGTTTGAAGTGACAAAAATAGAATATTTTATCAGCCACAAATCTGAGTTTTGCAACTGAGTTGCCTTTTTCCCTGTAAGGACTGTCTACAGCCTTATAGTGCAGAAGGTAAAGAATTTGCTTGTATGCACAGGCACTGCTCTGGCAGCACTGAGGAGCTTCTATGTTGGTGTTACTAAAAGATGTGTGGCTTTAGGCCCTCTTTCTTCAGGTTGGAGGCTGAAAAAGCTTCCAGGTGCTTCTCAGGGTTTTTCCTCTTTCTTTCTTGCATAGATATTCCTTCTTTTCTCTCATTGCTTACAATGTTCTTGCCCTGCCTTTGTGTTGCCCTAAGGAGTTCAGGTCCCCAGTCATTGCTTGAAGCAATAGGAATTTGGTCCTTCTGTATATCTGTAGTCCCCCAATATTTAAACCTATGTGCCCAAGAGACTTGTGATTGAGACTTGGAAGTACAGCAGAGACTCTGTTTCCTCTGAGACACAGGCACTTTAATTCTTTTATTCAGGGACTCCTTCATTGAAGATTGTTTAGCTACTCTGTGGAATAGCTTAATCCAAACCCCATTAAGTCTGCCATCTCTGTTCCAACGGACATTATAGGTGGGTTTCCCATATCTCTACTACTGAAATCTTTGGCTGCAGGGTGAAAGAGGAATAGTGGGATGTTGTCCTCTGAGCTTGGGCCTTTTGGGTTAGGGTCCTACCATGCCAGTAGTAACAGTAAGAAGTTACTGGAGCTGACTGCTTGCTTTTGTGTGAGTATCCAGATTTGAGGCAGTATTCAGCCTGCCTGAGAATACAGTAAATTTGCTGTGCTTTTAAACTGATCTCCCCAAAGACAAGTAAGTATCAGTCTGAAATCTTTCTCCTCCCGTTTCTTCTGTTGCCTAGATTTCTTCATTTAAGTAACATGTGGAAAATGCTTTTTATGTTGCTGGGCATGCATTTTTCTGTCCTCTCTGAGCCCACCAGCACTATTCTTTACTGTTGACATTCTTGCTCCTGGAAGGAATATGGGGACTTTAACTGGGCTGACAGTGTGTATTGGCACTGCTTGTTCTGCAGGTGAGGTTTATTTGCAACTAGGCTGAAAGTGTCCTTTTCTAAATTAGAATACATGATGGACTTCAGCAGGACAGTGTTTGTTCTGTCTGTCCCCTCAGTAGAGGCAAACTCTATAGTGAAAGTTATATTTCAATGTTCTTTCCAATAAACCGGAAAACAATTGTGTTGTATTTTGAGATTTTATTTAAAATTGAGGTTTTCCTGGCAATTTAACTGTTTGGGAAATGCTGGATTTGGAAGGTTGCGCTAAGTGCTGTGTGTAGCCTCATTTTCACGTAAACTTGTCCCAGTGCAGCAGTCCTTTGAACACTTACAGATGTTTTTCTTTGTTCCTTTGTGATCCTATTAAAAACAACACTATGCAAGACCAAAGCTAATACTTGTTCTGACACCATTTTTCTCCTTGTACTGCATTGTACACTGGAAGTGTATTGAGTTGTCTGAAACTGAAACAAAAAGCTGGAACCATCTGAAAGTTTAGAGAAGTGCAGGATTGTTCCTGCAGAAGGTGCTTCAGCAGTTCAAGCAATAAGAATACTTACAGTGAGGGTGCTGAGGCACTGGCACAGGGTGCCCAGAGAAGCTGTGGCTGCCCCATCCCTGGCAGTGTTCAAGGCCAG
>JBCJKH010069398.1:0-12174 GCA_039877255.1 Loriculus beryllinus | reverse complement strand
ACTCACCTGAAAATAGCTGCAATCGTTTCAAAGCGAAACAGTGACACAAGGCTACGCAAATTGTATGATAGCAATATAATATTGATTTCTATAAAATAATAATACATTATACTGCAAATATAGAAATTATTATTGCGATTATGTCGCATTAATAATATTTTGTTTTACATTTGTACCAGAAGAAGATGAGCAGAGTGTTCTTAAAACCTTGTTAGCCTCTCATGTGGTAGCGCATTTTTGTTTCAGAACAATAATGAAATGTTATCCTTGATCCTTGGGAAGGCTGCAGAAATTCCAGGGAAAAAAACAGATGGTCTCTTTTCCCTGCAGGTGATGGTCAGAGGGGATGGGAAGATGCGTGAAGCCAATGCAGCACATTGCCTTGTGTACTCCTAGTGAGCCACTGGTGTTTTGTTCTAAGAACTCAGTGAACTTGGGAGCAAATTTCTGAGGTTTTGGTGTCCACGAAGTGATAACAAATGTGTGTATCTATAGATAATCCTGTCCATAGCAGGGGCTTGGAACAAGACGATCACAGAAGTCTCTTCCAAACCAAACCATTCTATGATTTTATGATTCCATGATGGTGACCTTTGGTTTTAAGGCATGTTTCTGTTGTGTAACCTCTTTTCAGCAGCCTAAATGCTGACATGACTTGCTCAGAGAATACTGGAAGGAGAACCATGAACAGTGTTGCTGCCTTTCACAGAAGTCTGTCACATAGATGGGATTTATGTTTGTGCTTTTCCAGAGTTAACCTCAGAACCCACTTTTTGACAAACCTTTAGGGCAGGTGCAGATGGACTCTAACATAGAAATGAAACAAGAATTTGGTTTAGCATCTAGGGCAGTCTTAAGTAAATTTGTCAGGGAGAATCGTAACATTCTGTATCATAGTCCAGAAGTTCTGTAAGTGATTTGGAAATGTGCCAGATGTGATAATTTCCTATATTTATATAGGAACTCTTAATATTGACAAACCTGCACATACGTTGTCAGTATGTACAGATTTTCAGCAGCAGTTCTCTAAAAAACAGGTAGGAGTTTGTCTTCTACATATAGGTTAATTGTTTTCTTCCACAGTAAGAAATATTTGTGGTTTCAAGTACCTGAGACAATACGGTGACATAAACCTGTTAAATTTTTATGTTGTTTTTAATGAGTTTGATAGTTTTAGTTGAATAAGCTCTTCAGTTCCTCTTTCGGAAAAACAAAGGTTGTTTCTAAATTGGAAAATACATCAGCAAAACTCCAGCATTATTGTCTTTTAAAAATCCCATTCCTCCACCCAACTGGGTAATGCTCTGGAATTCTTTGTGTACAGAAGAATATAAATGCATTTACCAGAAAAAAAATCTTAGAATGTGTCTTAAACTATTCATGTGGAGATTTCATACAGGTGACCTAACATTATAAAGATGTCAAATAGAGGCTACATGATTCAATGCTGAAGCAGTGGATGGCAGTCAGGAGAGATGTGTTCTAGCTTTGGCTCTTCCACTGACTTGTCCTTGAGGAATTGAGCTCAGTCCATCTTCTGCCTCTTCTGCCATTCGGTCTGTCCAGCTTATTCTCTTTCACTAGGTAATGGTATTATGTACCTGCAAAGCATTCAGCCTGATGGGTCCCTAGCCTTGACTGGAGCCTGTAGGTGCTGTTGTACACAGATAATTGCCACTGATATAATGGAGAATTTTTCAGAGAAGTGAGTGCTTTGTAGATACAGTTCTGTGGGTGCAGTAGGCAGTCTTTGAAAGCATGAATCATTTCTTCTTCCCTCAGAGTGCCTTGTAAATCATCATACATTTCACTCTACAGTTCCTATCTCCTGATTGCTCTACCTCTGAAGCACTGTATTCAGCACGTTAATTTAAAAAAATCAAAGCCGAACTGTGCAATAGAAGACTAACACATCAGTCAGCTTCTCTAAAACCCTGTTGCACCCAGCTGCTTGGCTCACAGGAGATCTGAGTTCTGTATTAACCACACTGTGGACAGCCAAATGGCCTTTCCATAGGCCAACATGAATCTCAGTGGGCTTTAGTATTGTTCTGCACAGTAATAACAGGTTAGACAAAAAAGAAAAAGGAAGTCTAAATACCAGTGCCAAAAATGCCAGCTTTTCATGGCTTAAAGACAGACATGATGTTTATCTGGTTTGTTTTGGTACCTTGCTCCCACAAGCACTGTTTGTGTCATTTACATTAGTGTCAACAGAATGTCATGAGAAAACATACAAAATGGTACTTAGATATGGCTTAAGTACGGAAGATAGTGTTTATTATTACATCAAACACTCTCTAAGTAGACAAGTGAAATTAAAATTGGGTGTTGAAATGAGCTTGGGTAATTCTCATGAGAGAATTACATAAAATGATTTTGATCAGAGAAAACACCCCTTTTCCTTGTGGTGGAGTTTTCTTGCTTTTATGAAGAAATAGACTTAAGTGCAGTAGTCATGTGCTTCATTCAGATTTAAGGGACAGTAGATGGGCATCAACTTCAGATAATCAAAAGTCAGAAACTTCTGCAGCTGTAGCCATCTGTTCAGCCTTAACTTGGCCCTGTTCTACATAGGATTTTTCCTGCACTGAATTACAACTTCACTTGGTTTTTTTTTTATTGACCATTGCTAAAATCCTTATGTAGGCAGCTGGTATCTGATCTGATTCACAACTCAAATTTGTAGTGCGTTTGAAAAGTCTTCAATAAAAAGACTTTGTAGAAAGGAAAGAATAAGCGAGCAGAGCTGAGGCTGGTCTATAGTAGAAAGGAATCATTTTGTCATGTGCAGCTCATGCACTAAAAATGCAGCTTTCAGAGATTAGTTTTACATAGCATAAAGCAATTATATGTTTATTCAATTTTTGTCTTTGCAATTATGTTCATGATTAAATCTGACTTAAGTCTATTCGAAGAGGAGTAGAAGCTCTACAGATCTAAGCCAGTCTTTAGTTTAACTTGAAAATACTTCTGTGATTTAGGGTGTTTGTGTGTGTGTGGTCCATTCAGGCAATTAAATGAAAAATCAGTCTTTTGTACAGGTTTGCTTATAACTTGTGCCTGACAGGAAAAAAAAGACTGGACATGCTGCTTTTTTTTGTACAGGGACTCCCCCCTGCCCTCAAATAGAAAAATGCTTTTCCTCTAGTAAAGTGTTAGAAACACAGTGCCAGTGTGCAGCAGGAGCTGAAGTGGTTTGGTTCAGGAAAAATCAAGAGGAAAGAATCAGATTCCAGAATGAGGTAAGTGAATTCTCCCCATGTTCGGATAATTACAGAAAATTCACTCTGACATCAAGTGCACAGCTCTAATATCCCACCACCACCTCACCTTTTTGTCCCGAGCTTTCCCACATTCAAGAGGAAAACAAGCTGTTTTAATTCAGTAGAAGAAAAAGGTATTAAGGCCTCCAGATGTACTCACTTCAGTTACAGAAGCTTAAGCAGTACTGAACGTGCTGTCAAAACTGTGTGATTCCATTCTACCACTGCTGTTAGAAAAAGCTTCTTGGCTAAGAATAGAGCACAGAAGAAAATGAAAGTGCTTTGAAGTCAAAAGGGAAGGGAGAGCAAAGGAAATCACAGCTGTAAATAAAACATGCCCAGCAATAAAAATGCATGTGCCATATGTGCTGCTGAATACAGGGGCCTGCTGCAAGTCTTTATGTAAGGTTTTTTTCCACCCCTTTTTGCTATTTCCGCTAGAGGAGAAAAGCTTAGTGGCAAGGTTCAGCAGGAGCAATCTCAGGTGTCCGTTTATAAGTACAAATGAATTGTCTGGGCTTGAAGTCCTATGCTTAAACTTCTGGCTTTAGAAAGTATAGCTAGTTTTTGGTAGGTTTTTTATTTGTTTGCTTTTAACACTGAGCAGAAAAAGAAATGCTGGTCTTTCAGGGGTGATTGACTCAAGTTTTGGGTATCATATTTAAAGACCAATTAGAGCTGGTAGCATAAATGGAGTATTTCTTTACATGCTGATCTTGATTATGTTCTGTGCATCAAGTAGACCTCTGCAGTATCTGAGCAGTGGTCTGTTCACAGCAACTTGCTTTGTAGAGGAGGAAGTAAATTGCTAATATTACCTCAGTTTCATAAAGGGGCACTTACACACAGGGATTAAAGGTTTAAGGAGGTATTAAGGCTCCAAACTAGAGATGAATGATGGAATTTTTGAACCTTCTTTTAGATATCTACAGATTCCTTAAAATTCATTTCTAATTTTTTTTTTTGCTTCAGGCAGAATAACAAATTTCATCAGATTCAACTTCAAGTAAATAATAGAAGTGCAAATACAAAGCCTGTTATAGTAGGTAGCAAGCATTGGCTTAAAAACTTGTTAGGCTGCTGACCTTGTCACAATATTTCTCTTAATGAAAGGGCAAGTGTGACAGTAGTGAAGGAAGACTTCTGAAGGTGTTCAGAGAAGGTCTGTTCCTCCTCACAGGTTAAGTGTTTTTGCCTTAAGCCCGGGGCTGCAAGGAGGTTCTGACAGGCTTTCTGATCTGAAAATCACAGGGAAATAGGAGAAATAAGCTGTACTGACATAGTTGCTGGTCACTGCAGGGAGAAATAACTAAATGGCTCTATCTTATATATCTATATACCTCTCTATCTATCTATCTATCTATATAGACTAAAAAAATGTAATTAACTATGAAAGAAGGATACTTTTCCTTTACCTTCAAGGGGAAACATTCTGGGAAAGAGTTGATGGGAACTTTATTTTTTTGTTTTCCTTGATGTATTAAGGCGTTCCTATTACTTTTTTTTGCTTTATTTCAGCATTAGTCCCTGTGGAAATTATTGCCATGTGTCTACACAGAGCAACAGTCTTTGTTTGCAAGTGTAAAATAATGAAGTTTATTTAGGTGTGATCATTTTGAATGGCAGTTTCTATACGATTTTGAAATTGCTGAAAGGAATTCAGTTAATGTTCTCTTTGTGCTACAGAGACTTCTTTTTTTTCAGCCAGAGAGGTATAATTTACAGAGTGAATATAACCCTGGGTTAAGGCTGTTACTTTCTGATGCTCTCTCTAGAGCATGACAAAAGCTTGGTGGTATACACTTGACATCCTGATTGTATATATGAACCTGACTTTAAGAAAGTGAAGAAAACAAAGATCTTTCTGCTCTGTGATATAACGTGAGCAGTGATTGCTGGAAATATTCCAGGTATAAGACTGCATAGAATAAAAAGGCTTTTAGCATGACATGGATGGGGACAGCAACACCTATTACTGATTATTGCTCTGAAGCTGAATTCTCAATAGAATCTGGGGACTTTCTTAAGGAACCCAAATGGTTATTCTTACAGAGTCAGAGGAAAATACATGGTAAGCATGATCAGCGGCATTCTTTACTAAAATGATTATGAGGTTTAGATTTGCTGCACAAGAGTGAAAGCTGCTTGTCACTGTGTTTGATTGTCTGGGGAAGGAAAATAATGGGAACCTATTGGAAGGTTTTGCTTGCACTAGTGCAGGCTGATTGCTAGTGTTTGGCAGAGCCTCATGTTAAATGATGCTGGTCAGCAGGAACTTATTCACTGAGTGGAACAGGGCTCTGTCAGCTCTATTGTTTTGATTAATTTCTAACATGCACATCAGTTTTCAACAGAAATCAAATCACACAACATTATTCAGGGAACATTGCAATCTAGAAGACTGTGTGTTTCAAATGATCTTTTGTAGCCTGGAGTTAGTATTTGTTAAGTTACAAAGATGCTGGCAACATTAATGAGTTTTAGATTTTTATTATGTGTTCTTGGTGCCAGCTTCTTAGGTGTGTCACTCAACACCCAGATTAGTAGAATTGCTGTCAGTATTGGAGCTTCTCTAACATAGATGTGATCCAAATTTAACTCCTGGAGAGACAGCTCCTTGCCTGACCCATAAAGTTAAAGCAGCAAATGGAAATGTTCTCTTTAGCTCTTCTCCCTTCAACTTCTTAAACACAAAGCCCTTGATTTTCTTCCTATTTGTGTCTTCTGTCTCTTTTTCTAATCATTAACATGTGATATAATCTTAGTAATATTATAAAATTTATGAAGTATGGCCCACACTTACTGGATAGAATGGCAGTTACAGAGCAGGGAAGTCTCAGTATCTATTAAGTATAAGACTGCCCTGCTAATGACTACAATTTCCTAGTGTAATTCTTCTTCTGGAAGGCTTGGAGAAAAAGGCAAATTAAGTGCTGGCTGTCAAATGCTATTTTATGATCTTGTGCCTCAGGACATATTACTTGTATGAATCCTTTAACAACAGTTTGAGGCGTGTGTGTGCCACACAAAATGTGAAGGACTGGTTGACCAACTGCAGTGTTATTATTGCCATGTCATAGTCTCAGTTCTGCTCTGTCTGTTCATCAGCAGCAATAGTCATACATTGGACTGTGGCTTCAGGTGGTTAGTCGTTAGTTCTCCCTGAGTAAGCTAGCAAGAGCTGCTGTGTGCTGCATCTTCCATGGGGGACAGCTTGGTGTTGGGTAAAGGGTACAATTCTACGATGTTACCACCAGCCTCTCTGTAACTTTGCCTGTTTTTTCCATCGAGGTTCTTAAGCAGTGGTCAAATTCTTTATGCATGTAAAGCTCTCCCTTTGGTTAGTGAGATGCTTATTGTACTGCAGAACTTTTGGCTGCAATTTAAAGATTCTGAAGAAATCTTGCTAGAGTAAGAGGCAGTACAGTATGCGGTGCTTTGCTGATCACAGTGCTTGTTTATGTGCAGAATAAAGAAATCGCCCCTTTTTCTGTAATAAAATCACCCTGATTCAATGAGTTCTGAATAGGTGATAACATAATAATAAATCTTACAGAGCGGAAGAGTAGATTTTTCTATGGAAGATAAACACAGGAACAGAGGGCAGGAGTGTAATACAATTTATAGGAGTTGCAGCTCTTTCAGAGTTTGACTTTACTCCTCTGTATTTCTTTAGGTCCCCCAAAATATGATGCCTATTAATCACAAATATGTGATTAAAATATACAAATATAAGACCTGCTTTCTTCCATAACCACAAACTTGGAGTCGCTACACAGTGCTAATATTTCATTGTGTGAATACAATAAATATAACCAAACAGGGAGATGAATCATGCAAGGTATGTCTCATCTTAAACTTGCACAGCATGGTGGTGCTCTACCTTAATTCTTCGATTGAAGTACTCTGTTATGCGTCACCTCCAGATTCTGCTGGGCTGGAATGCTCAGAGCAGTCTTTACATTACATAATCCAGAAACAGTGAACTTGTTATTAAAATAGCAGAGGCAGAGTTTTAAGACGTATGTGTCATTTTTTCTAGACTGTGTATTTACAGATATAATCCCAGGTTCAGAGGTTTGCTATCTCCCTTGTTCAGCAGAACTAGGAGAAAGACAGGAAATAAAGAAAATAATGGGTGGTTATCAGTATCTTTTCTTTTAAGGTTTTTTTCCATATAAAACCCTACGATTCCTCAAAGTGCATGATTTTGTGTTTGTATCACTTCCATAGAATCAACCAAGTTGGAAAAGACCTTTAAGATCCTCAAGTTCAACCGTTACCTCAGGACTGCCAAGTCCACCACTAAACCATGTCACTAAGGGCCTTTTTGTACAATGCTCATCAATTTCAAATAAGAGCTACCAACAGTGGAATATGTGGAAAAAGCCATTTCTTTTCCTTTGTCCGAAAAAGTTCTTCCCTTAAGAAGTTGTTTGGGTTATGTCAGAATGCTGCCCAGTTTGGAGGCTGGGATATATGAGAGCCAAAATCATGGTGACAGAAGTTCTTGGCACAGTTCTTAGCACTAGTCCTCATAGCATGCAGCCTTGGTCTTGTTAAAGCCTTGTATTGATAAGCTCCTTCAGACAATCAAATGAGGATCAGTAGTAGCAGTGTTCACTGTACAGTGTAAAATGATGATGAGTCTGAAGTGTCAATACATGTATTCAATATTAAATTTCGCTGCTGGGTTTATGCCTGAACATGATCTGATTGAAGTAAATGGCAGACTCCTTTGCCTCATTGGGAACATGTTCAGGTGCTACTTACGCAATAATAGAATGATGAAAACAGTCAACAATTGGTTGTAACTGCATATAACTGTGAGGAAGAAATAAATCAAACAGACAGAAATTCTTTAAATTTCCTTTTCTTGAAAGAAGGAAGCTATTGGGATACTGACAGGTATGAGCCTATCATTTATTAGGTGCCCGTTAGGAGTTTTGCCTGCCGCGTCATGGAGGAAACTTCCAAATCACGGAAACAAAACATCAGTATATAAAATATAAGGCTATTCTCAGCCAGGGTCATTTTGTGTGAACGAAAATCAGGTGGAAGGATTTTATTCTGATTACATTTCATATTATGGATCCACATTAAAATCACTGTTAGGGTTCAAAGTATGTTGCATGATGTTTTCCAAAGCTCATTGGGACGTACAAACCTACAGTGTCACTCAGAAATGAGGAGGATCGATTGCTAAGCTGCTTATTTAGCTTTGCATTACTTAGGTGTTTATGCTTAGATGGACACAAGAATATAAAGAGAACAGGCTGTGACAAGGGTTGTTACTTCTTCTTGCATTCTCTGCTCTGTCTTATAATTAAGTAACGTGTCAGTGTCCTCTGCTATTGGTGGAATGTTTTAAACATTGGTTTTCAAATTAAAGACAAAATAATCTGGAAAGTGATGAAATTACTTAGTGCCAGTTGGCGGTTACTTAGACTGGCCTATCCTCAGCACCTCAGTACCATTCAGCTAGACTTCGGAAGTGAAGTGAAGCTCACTGAGAGGTACCATTGCACCTGAATTATTTTTGAAAAGATGGCTGAAAGCCTGATTTTGAGTTTTTGGTGTGAAGATGGAAAGTATGCTCTCCCTCTCCCACTTATGTTGTGGGGAATGTATTTCTCTTGCTGGTTGCTCTAGTTTCTTCTGCAGTAGGATGAATGGTTCAAAGTAGTTACCAACTCAAACATTACTCTACTCTGGGTCCTGATGGACAGGAAAGTCCCCATACTGACTGTGCATGAAACTTAAATACTATGGTTTTCTTCACCTCAGTTCATTACGTTATGAGACTTTGATGCTGTACCTTAATAAGATAATAGAAACTTACTTTTCACTGCTTTAGAATTAGCAGGTGGAAAAATGTATCTACTGGGTGTTCCATTTTAGACATGACTTGATAAATACTTTTTACTTATCGTTTGTTATGAACAGTATTAAAACTTGCTGGTGCAATAAATTAAAGATATCATAATACAGTCCTTGCCTTAGGAAATTTGTCTGGGATTCATGTTTCTAGGAAGCTAAACGTATGGTTATTTTATGACACGAAAGAAAATGAGGTCTCAGCCTTCCTTATATCCAGTGTCTTCTCAATCAATTCATAGATTTGAATGTACTTCATGTATAATGATTTACTTACTGAACTTCTGATGTCTTTTGCTAAGTAGAAGGTTTTGTGTTATGGATACAGAATACTGAATTTGTTTAGTCATGTTATTTTATGTAGCTATGATTTTATCTTTATAACGACTGTTCTAGAATCATAGGATAGTTAGGATTGGAAAGGAACTTAAGATCATCCAGTTCCAGCCCCCCTGCCATGGGCAGGGACACCTCACATAAAACCATGTCACCCAAGGCTCTGTTCAGCCTGGCCTTATTGAGAAGAAGCACTCTGAGAAACAGGAAGCTCTGTATCAATAATCGTAACTAAACAGCAAAATGACTTTGTGAATTGTGCAGAACTTGGACAAATTTAGACAGTGTGTTTGGTGGGTTGCAGGGGTTTCTCACATGAGCAAATAGTAGCTAGACTTGGAAAAGAGCTAGTTCCTAGGAGTACATCTGAAGTGCCTTTTCTTTATACCTCAGTGAAGAAAACTCTGTTCTGAAGTATTTTGTGCAATTACAATGTAATCATTACAGTTACAATAACACAACTGAAAAGGCAACTTTTGGCAGAAAGAAATGTAAGTATTTTGTGACTTCTTTTAGCTGCATATTGGTACAACACTTCTGTATTGCAGATGACTTGTCTTTACAATCTATTGAAGTCCCTTCCAACCCCAACCATTTGTGGTTCTATGATCTGTATAATGCAGGAACAGATGTTTCATTAGAATTTGTATATTTTTTTAAAGAAATCACCTATAAAGCAAAAATACCCATGGTAAGAGAAGAGTTTCACTTGGTTTTGTAACAGGAGTGTTTGTCAAATGGAGGAATGATCTGAAAAGCTTTGGGTAAAAACCTTTTTGGCAAATGAATGGAAGAGTGGGAAGTAGTGTGTTAAAAGTGAGTGAAAATTATTAGTAATTTGAAACGGAAAGAAGTTTATTTGCTCAGTGCTCTCCTCTGCCTTCAGCCTCATCTTTAGCTTTTTGCAATTTTTTCACTTTGCTTTCAGCATTCAGTGTTATCTGTTGGGGTAGCTATAGAAATAGAGAAGAAAGATGTTTTTTTGCCCCTGGTTAGCCATGAGAACTCATAATGCTTTATCATTCCAATAGCTGCTTGTATGTAGGCAATAAGTGTACAGTAGAACCCATTTTGTTATTAATCATTTGCTGGAGCCAGCGCACTGCTACAGCATGAGCTATTCAGAAGCATAAACTGCATACTGTTTACTGTAATAAATCAATCTGTACCAGATACCCTAAGGGATCCCATACCTTTGGAGGAGATCCAAAAGATTCTAAGTAAGACATCTTACAAATCTACTGGTAGCTGAAAAATAAGGGAAGAAAAGTTACTTGTGACAAATATGTGAGGCACATAAAGAGAGATGATTTATTACGTTGGTGCTATGTATGTTCATGAAAGGAATCTATTTTTCATTTAAGATGTTTTTAAGTCTGTGATGGACTACGGCAAGGGAAAGCATATTTGAGGTTCAGCTTGTAGCAAAAGAAACCCATTCAGTTGTTTGATTTACTATGTACAGCAATGTTGCATAGCATATCTGTTAGAATAAACAATTATGAGTAAAAATGGCGCATAAAAAGCAGCAGCATAAGATTAAAGGTATAATGTGCTTATGTATCGTAAGCTTTAGTCTTTTTTCTTATCTTTGGTGGAAAAGACTGAAACACTAACTGGCTAATCTTTTTTGGGTTTCTTTTACTTAGTACTCTTACACTCACAAGCATGCCTGGAAATGGTGTTAAAAGATGACATTTAAATCTGTGAAGTCACTGTGGAATGTCAGAATTAATTAAGATTTCCTGTGGATCTTAATCTTTCCACCTTGTTCAGGTCATTTGTGAAATAGGCTTTTATCATAGGGTGCCATAGTCTGTTTTCCCCCTTCTCTTCAGCCAGATCCCTATCTATCTCACTACCCTTTTACTTCTTTCTGGAATGTGGCATTCATGTCAAAGTTTCCTCCTTGAATTCTCATCCCATCCATCTTAGCCAGTCTGTCTTCCTGTGCAGTTTTCTCTGTCCAGCTATTTCTTTCACGCTGACATAATTTTTGGAAGCATTTCTCTCTCCCCATCTCACACCAGTCCTGTGACCAGTCTATGCCATTCTGATCAGATTTCCAACCCCACTGACTTGTTCTACTTTATTTTATTTTCTGCCATCTAAATCCTAGGACCCCTTTTCTATCTTTGATTCACAGTCTTAGCCTCCCTTCCCCATGAATCTTAGTCTCTATGTAATCTTATTGCTTGCCATTACAAATTACTATAGTTTTTGATACAGATGTGTGGCAATACCAATTTAACACATTCCAGCCACTTCAGCTGGAACAAAGAGCATTACTCTTTGTCATCACTCATGTGCTGCTGACTCTTGAGAGAGCTGATGAGGATCTAAAATCATGGAATCATACAATAGTTGGATCTGGAAAAGACCTTAAGATCATCCAGTTCCAGCCCTCTGCCATGGTTCAGGGATGCTCAATCTCTTTTTTTTTGAGCACAGGTGAGTTCAAATGGGAAGGCTCAGGAGAGACCTAAGAGCAGCCTTTCAATAGCTGAAGGAGGCCTAGAACTCTGGACAGGGACTTTTTACAAGGGTATGTAGTGACAGAACAAAGGAGAGTGTCTTTAAACTGACAGAGGGGAGATTTAGATTAGATGTTAGGAAGGAGTTCTTCCTTGTGAGGGTGCACAGGTTGCCCAGAGAAGCTGTGGCTGCCCCATCCCTGGCAGTGTTCAAGGCCCGG
>JBCJKH010069391.1:27046-39713 GCA_039877255.1 Loriculus beryllinus | reverse complement strand
CATATGACTTTCATGTTAGATTATGAGCTAATGGTATTAGCAGACTAAGGCTATTGGTAGAACACATTATTGCTCCTTTGAAGAAGTTCCCATATGTGTTAGGAATAGGACTTTTTTGCTCTCCAGCAGAAACATGTAATACCATTTGCAGTGGTATTATTGTAGGTTTGTTGTCACTGATTACCAGATTATATATTGATCTTTTTTTTTTCTTCATGCGCACCAAACAGCAGAAATCACTAATCGTGCTATTATTTTTATAGTTATTGTATATCATTTCAGCAGTAATGAGCAAATCAACTTGTTCGCATCACACAGGTATTTGTAGGTTGCTCAAACCGTAAACCAACCTTTCAAGTACTGCTACCATATTTTTCCCCTGTATCTTATTTTTGGTTTTTTATTGTGTGAAAAGAGTCATATTTCAACTTTCTCACTGCTTGTTTTAAACAAAAAGATGAATCTTTCCTGGTCACTGGCCTAGATGTAACTTCCTTTTGTGCTGCAAAATGTAACCTTAAATATTTACAAATATTTGTAGGCATTAAATACACATGATCTTCAGTTTCTCATTTCTTGTTGTGAAGCGTACACATGCACACAGATAGATATATACACAAATATATATATTCTTCTTTTTTCAACTTTCTATACTTGAACTCACCATTCATTCAGAGAACATGCTATTGCATGGTTTGAATCAAGATGGTGCATATTCACAGATTGAATAAATCCTTTCTGCAAAATCAGGAAATATAAACAACTTTAGATAAACATATCTTTAGCATTTGAAACTTATTCATGTAGTCCTAGTAGATGTATTTTAACCACTTTTTCCAATATTTCTATAGCCATATCAAAGTCAAAGGAAATCTTAGTAATCTTTAAAATCTAAATACACTAAATTGCAATTAATTTTTTTTTTCTACCAAGCTGGGAATTAAAGAGAAATAGAGAAAATAAACAAAATACTAGTTACTATAAACAAGCAAATGAAGGTTGCTGCCAGAACATTTCTCCAGTTTTAAACTTCCCACACCAGTCATAATACCAGAAGATATTTTTTTAAAGAATTTTAAACACTGTTGAAAATAACTCAAAGGTTAAGTTGAGTTTGACATACAGAATGAAAAAATCATAGAGTTACAGAATGGTTGAGGTTGGAAAGGACATCTGGAGTTCATCAAGTCTAATCCCCCTGCTCAGTCAGGGTCAGCTAGAACAGGTTGTCCAAGGACTGTATCCAGTCTAGTTTTGAGTATCTCTAAGGATGGAGGCTCCACAACCTCTCTGGGGCCATCTGCATATTAAAAACGTATTTTCCTGTCTTTGGATGGAATTTCATGTGTTTTAATGTGTCCATTATCTCTCATCCCATCAGTGGGCACCACTGAGAGTAGTCAGTGGCTCACTTTTCTTCATTCCCTCCTCTCATATTAGTATATGTGGATAATACACCTCTGAGCCTTCTCTTCCCAAGGCTGACCACTCCCAGCAATCTCAGCCTCTCCTCTTGTCAGATGCTCCAATCCCTTACTCATCTTCATCTCCCTGCATCACATTCATTCAAGTAGGTCCATTATCTTTCTTGTACTGGGGAACTCAGCTTTGGATTCAGATGTAGCCTTACCAGTGTTGACTAGACGGGAAGGATCACCTCCCTTGATCTGCTGTCAACACTCATCCTAATGTGGGCCACGAGGCTTTTGGCATTCTCTCCTGCAAGGGCACATTGCTGGGTCATGGTTAGTTTGTTGTCCGCAAGGACACCAAATTCTTTCCCAGTTAGAGCTGTTTTCTAGCTCACTAGCCCCAGTTTGTACGCCCTTCGAGGGAGCAGAATTTAGCACTTGACCTTGTTGAACTGAGTGGGGTTACTGTTGGTCCATTTCTCCAGTCTGCCCAAGTTCCTCTGGAGGGCAGCATGACCCACTGTTGAATTAGCCACTGCTCCTAGATTTGTGCTATCTGCAAATCTGCTGAGAGTACATTCTGTCCCATCATGATATGATAGACGTGAATCGAATCATAGAACAGTTAGGTTTGGAAAGGACCTTAAGATCATTTAGTTCCAAACCCCCTGCCGTGGACAGGGACACCTCACACTAAATCATGTCACCCAAGGCTCTGTCCAACATGTTGAAGACAATTTGTCCCAGTATTGATCCCTGGGGTGCACCGTTAGTCACTGTTTTCAGTCACTGCTGATAACAATGCTATGATACCAGCAGTTCAGTCAGTTTTCAGCCCACCTCACTGACCTTTTACCTAGCCTGTATTTTACCATTTTTTGTATAAGGATGTTAATGGACACAGGGTCAACAGCATTGCTAAATTTGACATAAAGAACTTCTACTGTCCTGCCTTCATCCACCAAGCCACTCATCACAAGTCTATCCGATCAGTCAGGCATGAATTCCCCTTCATAACTGTATGATGGCTTAGTCCCCATTACCTTTCTGTCCCTCATGTTAGGAAATGATTTCTGGAGGGATTTATCTCTATTACCTTCCTTGTATTGAGGTAAGACTGACCAGCTTCTGGTTCCTCAAATCCTCCTTCTTGCCCTTTCTAAATATCAAATTGATCATGTAGCAATGGGTGCATATTCTCCCTACTTTTAGCTCTTTTTGTCTTCTGCATACCTAAAGTGCATGTAACTCCTAAGTTTTTCTTAATTCAGACACTATGGCTATTGTTCGTTTAGAACAACTTATAGTGATGAAACTTGACTTGTTATACCAAGATCTATTACTCAACCAGTCTCAGACACTTAGAATTTAGATAAATTGGGCTATTTTTATCCTGAATTCTACAAAATCACACTTTCATTCTGTTCAGTTTAGTCCAAAGTTGAAATGACAGTTTATATGAAACAAAAACAAAAAACAAAACAAAAAAAAAAATTGGCTGACTGCTTATTAAGTAATTTTAAAAGCAATCTAGCTGTTGGTTTCAGCTGAACAGGAAAATTAGAGAAAATTTAAGTATCAGGGGAAAAGTACTTGGAATTGGCCACTGTGAAAGGTAAGTGCTAAATTCATTCTTCTGGGATTTTTCCTTCTTTGTTTTAAGCGTGAGTGGAAAAATGTTCAAGAAGGTTTTCAGGTTTGCAACAATGGGTTTCACATTGCATATGGATTTCAACCAAAATATTATCTTTAGCAAAATTTAACATTTTACTTGAAGTTCTTTCTCACACTCAGTCTTACAGTACTTTGTAGGGTTAAATTTCTGTCAGCATTAAAGTGCTGATGAAATGAGGATTACATGATAAAGAAAAACATTTTTTTTAATTAATCTGTCACATAAGTCTCGTTAATGCAGAGTCTCATCACAGTAATTGCTTGAGAAACAGGCATTAGAACATCTAACAGCTTTAAAAGACTTCACTGTATTCAATCTAATGTTGCATAAGTGTATTTGAATACATTTTTTATCTCCATATGTACTTCTGACAAGGTAGAAATGGTAGAAGTAGAACACATAATAGAATAATAAAAATATAAGAAATAAGAAAATAGTGGAAACACAACATTAACAAATGGTATTTCTAGTATTTAGTTATCTTTATTTGCAGCAGACTTAATACCAAATGTCAATCACCTGATTATTAGATTTTGCCCTTTTGAAAAGCTTTAAAGACTAATTATGTGGACCAGACTGATGGATATCTCTTGCAATGTCCCTGTGGTGATGTCTGATAATAAAACAGCTTTGATCATGTACTTGTCATATTCGTACTTCAAGTCACACACAGCATCTCTCTAGAGGAAAGGCAAAATATTGCTTCAACTTAATTGTGCTGCTGCCTGGGAAGTTACCCAGTGAGACATAGGTTACTGTTAATTTTAATACTTTGAGTGGATGGATGATTTGACTTTCACTATATCTATAAGATGTAATGGTTTTAATATTAGTATTGGAAAAATTATGGCTCAGAAAATGGTTTGCAGAAGGTGTCCCACGTGAGATACTATTTTCTTAGGAAAGCTTCTCCATAAAACAAAGTAAAACTTCAAATACATTGAATTCGCCCAGTAACAACATGGAGCCCTGTTAGGAAAACAGGAAGGCACATTGAGTTAAAAAAGCTAAATTAGTGACAAATTGTTGGAGATAACTCTGTAATATTTGATGACAAAATATTTTATATACAAAATCGAATGTTTGGTATACAATATATATTGTGTATCCCAAAGGGATTAGGAAACTAATAATACTGCTACAAAATTCTTGTTGTTAAAGACACTGGGATGGCGTCCCTTTGTAGGGTTAACCCTATGATCAGATAGTTTACTTAAGAAGAGGTCTAGAAGAAGTGTGATCAAGCTAACACTGTCCTAGAGAGACCCTCTTTTTTTGAGAAGGAGTATCAGGCAGAATATTTATGAAGATGTTAGTAGGACCTTATAAATGATCCCACGGATTTGATGGGATACCCATCATAAATGATACCCAGAGTATACACTTTGGGGAAAAATGCCATTTTTAATAATTTCAGTGACCTGTGGTTTGTCCAGGACAAAAAGTCCTGTGCTGTTGAAAAGGAAAATAGCAAAATTCTAATTCAAGGATAATTTCCTTAGTCTGTTGTTCTGTACTTCTCACATCTCTGTGTCCTTCTGTCTGTTCCTCTTCCTTTTTCTATGAAAGTTATTTATTTATATAACAATAAAAAAGCTTATGTCAGGACCACAATTACCTATACCTTCCTCTTATCTTGTCTCCTTTAACCTTAGAAGATCAATTCTTACCTTCGTTCAGCACAGTAAGACCAGCTTGGGATCTCTGTGAATATGCACAAAGCTACTTTCATGTTCCTCTTTACATTCCCTTTTAAAATTCTCCTTTGCATTCAAGGCTACATCACCACCCGTTTGTCAGTGTTGATCTGACGTCTCTACTCCTGTGTTTATAGGCACTGTCTTCAGAAGTTGCCAATATTTTTTTCTGTATTTATCCAGTATTTAAACAGTCAGTACTGATCTGTCACTAGTGTTCCTCAGCTGCATACTAGGAAAGTAGTTAGCAACAACTTCATTAGTCTAGCTCTAGAAGTTTGGAAGAGGGTCAGCATTTGACAGAATTTGAGGATCTGAACAGGCTGTTGGGGCACAGCTGAGAGAGGACTACCTAAACCTAATGCATTATAATATCCTGTGGAGCGAACAGCAAATATGGATGAAAGGGTTGGTGACAATCAGGAATTGCTACAAGATAGCTTTTTCCTTCCATTCGATTATTCTTTTGTAATATGAGTACTACTGTCTAATACAGTAAGGGGCAGAGCCTGCCAAGGTTTATAACCCAAAGTAGAGCTGGAGGCAAGCAGTCCCATCAACATAAAATATCTTAGTGACTTGTAGTTAAAATATACCAAAAAAGGAAAACAATTATATTCATGTAATCAGGATGTCTCTTTCTTGTGCACTTAGAATTGTCTTATTTCTTAATTATTAGAAAACAAAAGTATATAGAAAGAAATGACAGCAACTTATTTACAGTTTAATTTATAATCTAAATGGTTGCTTGGAACATTCTCATGTTGTGGGTTTTGTTTCAAGTGGGGGCTAAGAAGCTAAACACAGAACAGTACACTTAACACTAAGAGTATTTAGTTGTGGCTCCACATCTGGCCCATAGCATTTGCCATTCCAGGCAATGTAATTTTATGGATCAGATTCTCATAAAGCACTTTTCTACACCCTGTGCACTTCTGATGACAATCTATTCTTTCAAAGCCAAAGTCTTTATATACTAATGAACAACATGTGACACTAATAAAATATTTTTTTCTCATCACAGCTAATTAGGTTGGGCAGAACCTTGCAGTCATGTAGCCAAGCAGTTTCGAACAGGCTTCCACTGCTGTGGAACATCTGTTTGCACTTGACTGTGTCAGGTTGCCAGAAGTGCAATCAAGCTAGCTGTGGAACCAGGAACCAGTGTCAGACACACTAAGGTGCTGTAAGCAGCTGATTTTTCCTAATTGCTAAGAAATGTAGAGTACATAATCCAAACTTACATCTTTTGAGGAGATTAATTTTTATTTGAAAAACTGAAAACAACTCAGATTAACACCACCTTTCCTTGGCTTCTCCAAAGGCTTAGCACTACGTAATTTTATATATCTTTCAAGTATTATTTTTCTGTGATGAGGTTGACACAGCACTGAAATTTTTGTCTCAATTAATTGTGCCCTCCTATTGAAAAAATCCTTCCTCTAGGCTTGCTATCACTAGTACAAGTGATTATCCACAACTGTTACCAAGATAAACTGTTGTCCACTTCTTTCTGAGGCAGAACATGATCAAATCCTGACAGATAGGCAATTTTAGGCAAAAAAAAATTCTTCTCAGGAGTAGGCTATAATTAATTAGCATATTTGCTATTTACCAGTTAACTTTTTACCATTATTTCTGAAAATTATAGTAGAATGATTTCATTAATCAAATAACAGTAATTAAGTTCAGTAATTCAAATTACACTGTTTGCTTTTGTATACAAATTTTCTGCATGACCAGCAGGTTTAGTGGGCATGTTCAAAACTAGGAAAAAATGTTTAAAGTGGGTCTATTAGTACAACAACTATTTGGATGCATTATGTTGAATTACTGGACAGAATATCCCATCTGACAACTAACCATTACTAATCAATTAGGGACATCTGCTAAAGAAGACAAAACAATCCAGTTTTGTTGATACTGTTAAATCAGAAAACATCTTAAATAACATAAGGTATTCCAAATTCATTTAACAGAACTTGTTATACAACCTTTAGGAAGGACAGAAGAGGAAGAGTGAGGCTTTATGTACACATATGTTCTCTAAATGTTCATCTTGATGCTGCAACAAGATGTCTTTCTTATATGGCATGTTCAAGGCACACTAAGAACCCATTATGGGAAATACACACTCTTATGACCTGCTTGTGTTGCGACATCTCTTCTTGTAGTGAGATCGCAGAGATCCATGAGATGACTCAGTATCCTGAGGATGTTAAATCCATGCAGCTGAAAGCATTGAATTAGCTTGACTCAACACGGAAGAGTTTACAAAACAAGCAAAGGTTTGCTCCCTTTCAGATCCAGATCCTGCATCCTCTGCTTCCAGAGACAGGATGTTAGATACTGTTTTTAATCTAATATTCCCCACCGCCGCATATTATCCTTTAATCTATGTGATGTTCTGTGCTCCTGAAGTCTGTTATTTAGTTTTGCAGTAAGTTCTCTTTCTTTCAGTAGAGTAAAAGTCCTGGAAACCTGAAAGGTGGGAGTCCTGAACCATGAATTGACATGTTCTTTTTTTATAAAATAAAATATTTTGGGTTACTTATTTGCATTTATAAATGTTGAGTACTATGAACAAAGCAAAATAAGAACTTTTAGAGAACCTAATGAATAGCTCACTGGGATAGTTTACAGCTGATAGGTACATGATATTTTACCAAAAAAAGTGCATTATTATTCCTTCTTTTCTGAGAAATACAGCCCTGTTTGGGGCAGACCATGATTTTCATGTCAGAAAGATCTAGGTCTTTACTGAGAGCATGGAATTTGTTATTCAGAGTTTTCTCTGACCACTCTGGTTAATCTCATTCTCTAAACACAACAGCTTCCCTATGTAAACACTAAAATGTGCTTTTAATTTATGACTACTTGCAGACTTGGAATTTATTGGATTTACAGAAGACAAGAATAAAGCCTGTTGCCATCTGTGTGGATCAAAGCATTTCTTTGTTAGCAGGATGTGCACAAAAAGCATTGCTAGTGACAAAACTCTATCTCCAGAGCAAGCCCTGCAAAGATTTAAAGCTGGAGTAGTATTCAGAGGTAAGCAAAAAGGAGATGGAAGAAATAAAAGCTCTAAGGTTTTCTGAGTTTTTAGGTATAGACTACAATGAAGTAGAAGTGATTTTGTTTTCCTTTGTAGCATTTTCATACTGACAGCTCTACTTGTTTTCTTGTTTCCTGAATACACAGTCCATGTTGCAAAGAGCTCTATGATATTCAAAATAAACTAAATGTGAGGTATTTCTGTATTAGATTCTTCTCAAGAAACACATATGAGCACAATAAAATAATACATACAGCAGGTATTGAAATTTCATTTATTTCAATAGGATTTGTACCTGGACCTTAGTGAAATTAGTTCTTTAATACCTGTTTCTACTGTTTTTCATATGCAGCACAATTCACTACAAAATATCTAGTGGACTCCTTAAAATACCACCAATATGCAACTGTTCTGCAACTTGTACATACAAAGTCTGAAAGGGAGATTGTCATTCTTGTCTAGAGGATCAATTTCAGTGGGATTTGCTTTAAAATCTACTCCTATGTTTTCAAACTCACAGGAAGAATTCAGGGTTTTGCTTTTCAAAAGTACTATTAGTACTAATAATACCAAGGGTGTTATTTTCAAAGGAATAACAAAAATATCACAAAAATATCAAGAAAACTGTTGCAGGTTTTTTCTCCTCATGAAAACCTTCCTACAGCATGTTCCCTGCATACTTATGCAAACCCCACAGATGTCTACATTTTATAATACAGAGATATTTTAAGCCAATCCATCATCCATGCCTAACAGCACAATGTAGCTTGACAGAGACTACCACTTGCATGAAGCCTTTAAGAAATATAACACCTGAATCATCATGAGTGTTAATATTTATATTCATAATCTCATTTGCCTTCAGGGCTTTGCAGATGCTACTGCTAAAATGTAAGGTATCCAAATATGACACATTAGCACCTGAAAAATAGTTATATAAAGCAAAGGTATTATTTATGAAGCTTTTTATTAGAGGATATGTTTAAGTACTGCAACAAAAAGAAACTATATGAAGACATCTAAGCTAGCTCTAAAAACACATTGTCACTAAGAGGAAATGGCAACGGTGTTCTAATGTGATATTCTGCCTTGGCCATGGCATGTCATTTTTCAGCCAAACTAATTTCCTTGGATGTAATTCCACAGAGATGTGTGCAGCCCTCTAGCACTGACTGAATGAAACTGCTCTGTGCGAGCCTGGATATCTCTGTATGTTCCTCTTTGCTGTATAGACTGACACGTATTTTGAAGGTTTGGTCCACTGTTCATCTTTTCATGCGACACAACAATTCACAGCACTCACATGAACTAGCAACAACTGTAATTAGGTGGCTCTGAAAGTTACAAACTTGACAGCCCTAAGGCCACAAAGAGGATGATGAGTACATTAGAAAGCTTTTGTGGCATCATTTTGGGGATCATTTCCAAACAACCCTGAGTATATGATGAATACTAAATTTACATATAAAAAATAAAATAGAACTGTGAAGATGAATTTGAGAGCCTCTGTTATGGGAGTAAGAGATGATTAATATGGCAATCTGAAAAGCTGAGTGAAAGGCTTATTTCCTTCAATTGGTCTAGCTGCTTTTGAACAGAAGATAAATTATATGCTTACACAGTTCAAAGGTGGATGGCAAATGTTAATCCTTACTAATAACTGATCTGCCATGGGTTTGTTTTACATAAGGGATTTCCTCCCTCTAAATGATGCTTACTGAACTACTCAGATATCTAGGAAGGGTAAAAATTGTCCTGGAATGACTACGAGGGTCAATTTTTACAAGAGGTTTTATCACATTTGTAACAGCTTTTCAACTCCAAGTCACTGTAGAGATATGGCTTAGACATATTTCCTCTTAGCAGAGACTTACTTAAAAATGCACAAGTTGTGTAGAAGCCCTAAAAAACTGTAAAAACTAAGTTGTGTATAAAGAGAATCCCACATGAGAATGTAGGACTAGAGAGAAGTTCATTTATCCTATATAACCAAGCTGCTAAAAGAGAAAACATGTTTTGGCCTGGGATTCTGCCTTGAGGATAGGGAGGAGATGAAGTTATGTTTTAGGAAATAGTTTTGGCTAGTAGGTAACTTGAAAAATATAAAGTTCTGCTTTCTGTGATTCCCAAAGGGAGATAAGGAGTTTTGTGGGGGCCAAGAAAGGAAAGGATTGCCCTCTTTTCTCTATTATCCTGGTTGTGATATGACATTAAGGGTATAATTTTCTGTCTTTTCAGCCTGCACTTACTGGATCTATGTTTAACCATTGTGGTAGGTTGACCATGGCTGGTCACTAGGTGCCTGCCGTGCTGCCTTATCACTCCCCTTGCTCTGCAGGACAGAGAGAGAGAAAATAAGGTGAAAAAGAGCTTCTGGCTTGAGACAAAAGCAGTTTAATAAATAAAAAGCAAAGACCTGAAGCACAGAAGCAAAGGAAAACAGTAAGATTTTAATCTCTATTTCCCACCAGCAGGTGATGCCCCACCACTTCCTAGTAAACAGGATTTCAGCAAGTGTACTGGTCACTCTGGAAGGCAAATGTGGCTTTTATTACTGAGCATGATGTCATATGCTATGGAACATTCCTTTGGTCAGTTTGGGTCAGCTCCGGCTGTGTCCCCTCCCCACTTCTTGCCCACCCAACAGCCTACTGGCCTTTGGAGGGAGGACAATTTGAAGAGACAGGGTTGATGCCATGTGAGCACTGCTCAGCAGCAGCCAAAGCATTGGTATGTTATCAACACCTTTCTAGCTACCAATACAAAGCACAGCATTACAAGGGCTGCTATGGGGAAAGTTATCTCCATCCCAGCCAGAATCTGCCCTGCAGAATTTGAAGGACATTCAAAATTTACTGCCAGAGGACAGTTTTAGCCATAAATCCTTAAAACTGAAGAAACAAACACGCCTGTCTTCTACTGGAGGGGTGTGGGGTGGGGAATGGGGAGGTGTGTCCAAGTTCTGAGTAATATGTATTTGAGTGTTGTTTGTCCAAACACAAATCCAAATCTGACATGGTTCCAACTTACTACGTTTGATAACAGAACTCTTAGCTCCTTAAAAGGCTGTAAATCTAATTTCCATACATGAGAGCTCACATGTATCTACAACCATATTCAACAACACAGAATGAAAAATGCAGCATTATATCACCTCAAGCAAAATGCTAGTTCTTCCCCAGGTTAGGCAATTTTTTTTAATTTCAGCTATCATTTTCTTTTTCTCTTTTTTTTTTTTTTTTTTTTAAGGCTAAGAGACATCAACATTTTGTCAGATGGAAAATGGTTCAATAAATCTGCTAATGAATCTGTTCAAATTAGCAACTGCTATTTCCAACTCAACATCCGGTCCTCAAGAGGGCCCTACATTGCCCAAAGGAAAAGCATTTCCTCTAGTCCTGACCATCGAAACCAGGGTCTGAAACCACCATCCTATTTGGAGGGCTAGAGGAGAATGGTGGATTAATCTCTTCTGTTATTCCTAAAACAGATGAGGATAAAATGCATGTATTCTTTCTTGCTGGCAATCCCAGTAAAATAAATTCTTAAAGTGTTTCTAACTGCGAATGCTTATGGGGAGACTATTAGTATCTAAAGCCTTTAATGCATGCCATATCTATCATGTTTAATTAAATATTATCCACATAGACAAGCTATTAAGTAAGTATGGGTATATCCCCAAAGTTGGACCAGTTACAGAGGCAACAGGATAACTAATGTTACTTTTTCTGATATTTTTTTAGGAAATATCCATCCACCTGACCAAACACAAAGTCAGATTTAGGATGAAATCCATTAAAGGTAGGTCAGATTTCAGGCTTCTGGAAGAGTCACATAGCCTATCATAGAAAACACATGCAAATGTTGATGAACAAGCAGTGTCTTATTACAAAGTAATGTACATATATATACAAAAGTATACAAATATATATATATAAATATAAAACAAACCATATATTTACATTGAATTACTTATACTAACTAACTAAACACTTGCACTGGATTGCAAAAGTATTCTGGAATTGCATGACAGTAGATGGTAAATACAACTCAAAGAAACCACACACTGCAAACCATCCTGCATTTCTTGCAGTTGTTGCACAGCCTGGTAAAACATGTGGTACTACATCTCCCAGCTGTTACAAACCACAACAACCACATGTTTCCTAATCTCTGCAGTGGACATCACCCCTTGCACATCTTCCCTTCGCAATCTACCCAATCTGACCCACAAGTTCTGCAAACTCAAATTTTCTTTGTCTGCTCTGATTTTATCAGGCTTGACTCCTGTTATGGCAAATATGGTTGATTTTCTTCTCATTAATAATATCTAATACGCAGATAGCATGGCAGCCTCTCACAACATTTCAATATGAAAACAACAAATTTCAATATCCCATTTTTTTCAATATGCAAGTGTCACATGCAAATGGTAAAATCTTTCACACAAAACTAAAACAGATTGATTTTTTACACTACTCAGAAATTTTACTGCCTATTGTATTGCTAACTAGAATATAAATTAAATTATTCCGTGTAATATTTTAGTCACTTATTTCAATTCTCAGTTACCTTTTTGAGCTGGGACAGAAATGGCAAGAAGATGTGCCAGTATTTTATGTCAGAAACAACTTCTGACATTTTCTGGCTTGAGACCTAGCTTGTTTGGTTTTCCTGCTATTTCCCCTTAAGTTCTCCGCATCTTGTTGCAATAACCCAACTCATTCAATACCTTCAAAGCATATATATATATGCATACATATATATATATTTCCTATTCTTTTTTTTTTTTTTTTTTTTTTTTTTGTTCCTAACTTTCCCATAAAAA
>JBCJKH010069391.1:9981-21479 GCA_039877255.1 Loriculus beryllinus | reverse complement strand
GGGTGGTGAGGCACTGGAATGGGTTGCCTAAGGAAGTTGTGAGTGCTCCATCCCTGGCAGTGTTCAAGGCCAGGTTGAACGAGGCTTTGGGAGGCATGGTTTAGTGTGGGGTGTCCCTGTTTATGGCAGGGGGGTTGGAACTAGGTGATCTTAAGGTCCTTTCCAACCCTAACTATCCTATGATTCTGTGATTGCTCCCCCACTGGGAAAACTGAGGTGAAGTAAAAGCTTCAGTGGAGAACCTGGACCACAGGCATCACAATATCCTTTGGACACAGGGATCATGTTCCACCCTCTCATTTGCTGGAAGTTGATGTGCAGAGTACTACTCAGTGTAAAGGTTAAGACACCTAAATTTTTATGTACATGCATGTGATTGTTAGGAGTCTACTGATATGAGCTCTTCTTGCCAATTGAGAGCAATTTACCCTGAAGGAAACACAAAACAACTATCAGCTGTTTCACTGTATAAGCCTCATGGTCTGCATGCCAAGCTCTCCAGTCATTGTAATTGGAATTTTAAAAAGTAGTGCACACCTGGATGTGTATATGTAGGTGTTTCTCATCTGCACAGAATCCCACCCTCAGTTCTTAGAGGTGAGCTTTTCTTCCAAAGCTGGTAGAGGTGTAGAAAACATTTACTAAAGAAATCACACAAGCCCAACAAACTATTGAACTATCCTGCACAACATCCTACAAGATGGTCTCGTGGGCTTCTGTGTTCATTAGAAAGCAATGATAAAATAGGTTCAACTAATGTGAAGGTTTACGCACAGAAAAGAAGCCAGAAGTGCTGGAATTTTTAATTATTTACTTTATATACAGAAAAGTTGCTGTTACAGTCCATCCCTGTTGAAGTAGCTGTTGCTTTGAATGGACCAGTGTCACGTTTTTCATGTGAGGCAGGTTAGAATGTCTCTAAAGAAAAAGGACCAAAAAACTAGTGGAATAGTGGCCAAAAAAGAAAGCCTATGACAGGTAAGTAAAAAATAAGTCATTTCCTATTCACTATGTCTATTGTTTTTAAACTACGTTTGGATATTTTTATAGTAAAGGTCAGAGAACTATGGTCAGGTGCAATAAATAAGGGCTTTCATAATTTTTTGCCAGATCTGAGAGAGGATACAATCCTCTTTTAGACAGAAAAAGAGACATCACAAACTCACAATGACTTGGAAGTTTAGAGATCTCTGTTGAAGATGGTCCTACTATCAAAATAACTGCACCATTATAGAAATCTTTCTGGAGGAAGATCATAATGGGGATATCTACATTCTCTGGCACTGTATGCCAGTATCACCGTGATGATTATCATGGTGATACTTGACTTTAGGCCTACCTCACCACTGTGCTACTGTTCCAGACTGATGGTTGGACCTGCCTGTCAGCTATGAGTCTGACCTATTCCCTGGCTGAACCATGGGAGCCCCTGCTGCTTCCAGCCTTCATCCCAGCCAGCCCAGGTGTATTTTATTTACCAGTGTGAATTTAGGTCTGCAGTGCCTGTACTGCCAGGGTGTCAGATGCCCAGCACCTGGGCTGGTGTTCAAAGTGGTTCCTCAGTTAAATGTTTTCTCAGGAAGGGTCGTAGGGCAGTTCCTCTGCTGTGTCTTTAAACCAGATTGAGACACCCATATTTCCTGTTTCTGGGCCAGCAATGATTTGGGACAACTGATTTCAGAAACAGTGTCACTGTTGTGGTTTTGATGTTTTCACTGTTGTGTTGTTGGGTTTTTTTTGTTTTGGTTTGATTTAGTTTAGGGGTTTTTTTGACACTGAGTTTTCATGAAGTCTTTTGGAAATCTGTTCTGGTTTAAAAAAACAGCTTATGACATTTCTGATGTGTCTGGCCAGTGTCAAGGCTTGATATGCAGTCTTTGGTTGAGCAGATTGATTTTGACTCTCAGTTCTACAAGGGGGTGGTACACCTCCTGTATTCCTTAGTCACCTTTAAGAAAATACTTCCATGGCTTAAGCAGAAATGGAAGGAGGAGGAAGGGGAAAAAGGGAAAGAACACTATAGTATGGAGGTATCAGGTGGAGCTTGTAGTGCATATGAACACATGTTCTCAGCCATTGCCATTATGTTTGACTAAAACTTTTAACAGGTGATTTTCTTGCTCAATTTTGCTCTTGCAGGTCTGTAAGACAGCACAGGATTGTTTGCCTGAAAGCTGTGTTAAAAAAACAAGATTACAGATGCAAGTGTTGGCATGAATATGCAGTGCTGATTTATCTCTATTATGTAACCCTACCATGTATCACTTACAGATCTGTCCAGACAAAACTTTTCTTTCTGTAATAGGAATCTGCTTCAAGGTGGTCCATGACAAGTTCTCTCAGATTACTTGGTAATTTCACTAAAGGCTTCAGCATTAAATGCATCCTAAAATACCAAGCAAGATTTTGTATCATGTAACATACTCTCTTCTAGAAACTGCTTTTGAAATTCATGAGCAAATAACTCCTTTGATAATTCATCTGTAAATCTTTAGTGTAACTGGCTGCTTGCAAATTGATGGATTTGACTGGAGGTTGTAATTTGTGGATTTCAGCAGCCTAACACTGAATGGCAAACTACAAAAATTGCAAACTTAGCTTCTGGTAAAATGAACAATTGTGTTTCCAGGAAACCAGAGGACTGCAAATTATCTTGCTGCGGAGAAGCCAGCATGGGTTAATCTACTTCTGTAGAGGGTGGCATTCCTTACCAGACTAGATCTCTAGTGTGAAAATGGATTTTTTTTTTCCATTGTACTCACATTTTGGAGGTCAAAGAGGGAGTTTACAGTTTTTTAAAGATATTTATAAATGAAATCACAGTTGTGATAATATTGTCTTAACAGTGGTGATTTTGGAGAACTCTATTCTAAATTATTAGCTTTTGTTCCCAGTTTGAGATTCTTAATGAAACCAACTATAATACACATAAGTGATTTATGGGTATTCTAGGAGGTCAACTGTGTACTGAGCAAGGAAGATGTTAAAACAAATTAATAAGATTCAAGCAGTAAGGCTCACTCTCTTGCTACAAATGGTAAATGGCATCACCTGAAGCTTTGTATCCTTTTTTTTTACTTTTCTCCTTCACACTAAGCTTATTAAGAATACTTATTTTCCTAGAGTTTTAGTACCTAAGACTATCTTACACATCATGTTATTTTCTAGTCAATGGGTCGTTCCATTTGAATAACTGGACCACATGAATGTTTGTTTTGAGCTTTGGTCAGTATAAAACCAGAAGAAAATACCCTCCATAACAGTTTTACTTGCAAACAAATAAAAAGATATTGTAGACATAGCCTCAGGTTGCAAATTCTTCAAAGCAAGGATTACAAGTTACTTTGTTTGCATACCTCCTACGGCCCAATAATATATCTAAACACTAAGATATTTTGAACAAGCTGGAAACTAACACTGAGACACCTGCAGAAAGCTATAGTAAATAAAAGTGGGCTATTGTTTTATAACTAATGACAAAGTGATTTATTTAATCAATTTAAGTAGATAGACTAGTTTGATTTCTAGTGAATGTTACCAAAAAAAGTAATTTTCTTTTTTAATACTTCTCTTGTGGAGACAAAAAAAATAAAGAGTTCATCTACTGGGGAAAAAAAGAACATTTTCCGCATGCAATAAGATGTAATTATGCAAAGTAGAGAGACACCTCTTGCAAATACTCAGAAACAAGAAAAAAAATACCTTTTATTACAACATAAATACTAGTTACAGCATGTAAGCATCCAATCCCTTCTTCTTTTAAACCCATTAGTCCCAGGGTATTTAGCCACCACTGTAATTGGGATCATATAATACTGTGGCAAAACCCTATTAGAACATGTTAATGAAAAAATCTTAAATGCTGGGTCCAGTTATGGGCTCCTCAGGACAAGATATGGACTTAAGTGAGTTGAATATAGTGCTATGAAGATTAATAAAGAATTGGAGCATCTGACACATGAGGAGAGACTAAGATTGTTGGAAGTGGTCAGCCTAAGGAGGCTCAGAGGGATATTATCCATGTGTATAAAAGTCAGAAGGGAATGAGGAAGAAAGAGCCACTAACTTCTCCCAGTGGTGCCCACTGATAGAGGCAATGGGTACGGATTGGAATAGATGAAACTCCATCTGAAGACAGGAAAACACATCTTTTACTGTGCAGGTGGTCAAACACTGGACCAGGTGTCCCAGATTGATTATGGAGCCTTGGAAATACTCAGAACTGAACTGGACATGGTTGTGGGCAGCCTTCTTTAGGTGACCTTGAGTGAGAAAGGGAGTTAGACTTGATGAACTCCAGATGCCCTTCCCAACCTGTCCTGGGTTCAGCAGTAGCTGATTTCCAAAGCTTGATAACATACGACGATCAGCAAAAGTGAGTACTTAGTGTCCTATCAGCGTTTTGTAATATTTCCCACCAGGGCTTGCTATAAGCCGCTAAAGTGCTTACCATATTCCAGCAGAACTCTGTAACCACGGCACACTGCATCACTACCCTTGCACTGAGAGTACAGTTTCTGGTACCACAACAGTAAGACTGAAGAAAATTTACATTTAAGTCTCATCCTTGTGCCTCTTCCTCATATTTGTGCCCCTCCCTTAAAGTCACACACACACACACATGCACTTCTTTGTGTCCTGTTTCCTCCCCATTCTGGCTGCACAGGTCATTATTCCCACATGCAGCACTCTGAGGAAGATGCTAGCAGTCACTTCTCCTCTAGTGAGTCACCAGGAGACAGCTGACAGCTTCCCAGATAGCTTCAGTGCCTTGGAACAAGAGCCACATTTTTCATAACGATGGTATGCTATGTGTTGCACAACTCAGCTGCTGAATCCTAAGAAATTATACAACATGGCAGTCGCCTGAACATTATATTGGTTTTGGGAAATTACAGCGCAAGTACAGTGGAAACTCTGATACTCCCCTATGGCAAATACTCTTGAAAAACTGAGAGTGAAAAACAGTCCCTGAAAGCATTGAACAGCTGCAGACAGGCTCAGAGAATAATAGGCTTTTGATCTTGTGTATGATGGGAAGAGGACCACTGGGAGCTTAATGCCATCATTTTATGCAAATGTCACAGAAGGAGACTCTGCGTAGTTAAATTGTTCTATCTCAAATATGACATTTATGAAAGCCATCATTTCCTCATTATTATCCAGGTGGATACAAATGAGTATTACATAATATAAATTAAATCTAAATGTTATCCTCGAGGTTGGAAAACTAGAAGATGCTTGGTGAGAGAGAAATACCTATGATGTTTCTAAGCCAGTTTGCTAAAAGCTACTGTGGAGAAATGCAGACTGTAACTAATAATGGAAACCCTACCATATCATAAGCAGAAGCCCGTAAAAGCTAGAAACAGAAAATGTACAAAGACAACCCAGTCATTTTAGCAAAAAGAAAAATGTGGGATACAATTTCCATTTACTTTGTGCAGACCTATTGTGGCTGAAATCAGCAGAGATTTTGTTTTTTTCAAAATGGGCTCTGCAAATAAAATATATTTTGGAATATTGTTAGTAAGGTTTTCAGACAATGCCTTTACATGAAAGAATAGGATTTCTCCTATCTTATCCTGAAAAAAAAGAATTAAGTACTGACTTCTGGGCCTGCTCTAAATTCAGGGGTTTTTTCAAGGCCTTCAAGGATGCTCTTACCTTATTTATCTGAATAAAAAGGTGTTTGTTTAACTTTCTGGTCTTTCATGTGGTGAGTAAATTTTAAAACCCCATGAAAACAAACATGGTCATCTGAGAAAACTCTGCATCTTTAACTTGCAGCAAATGTTTCTCAGCTACAGACTGAATAGCTTTTACTGCACAAGAAAAAAACATAGGAAAATTATGCAGAACCTTTAATGAGAAAAATGCATCTAAAAATCACAGAACTAAGTGGTACCTCACTGCATAAACTGTTGATTCAAAAGAATTCCAAGTCAGAAGAAAAAGTGGAAGTTAACTAGGGAGAAATACAGATATGCTGTGAAAAGCACGATGAGAAATTCTAAGAGAAAAAGCTTAGAGAAAGTTTACTCTAAACTGTTTGCTAGTAAAAATTAAAAAAATAAAGCAAACCTATGTCTGCATAAGATTCCTGAATTAAAAACAACTGAGATCATAACATTTTTGATTCAGTGCTATGCAGCCAAACCCAGAGGCAATTAAAATGTAAAAGTTAAGAGTCAATCTTCATCCTGGACTTAAGAAGGTTATTAGAATATTTTTTTTCTCTCGCTCTCAGTGTCAAAGGTTACTGGCTTTGAGTTACATTTATGAAGTAGAGTGGATATCACTGAAATGCAAGATTTCCACTTTAATGGTAAGGATTTGACAGTTACAGACAATAACTAATGGTTATTTTCAACATGGACTGATCCTGCAATTTTAATGACAGGCAGTATAGCTAATCCAGGCAAGTCAAAGAATAGGATCTACTTGTTACGGTAATAGCAGAGCTTAATGCAACTGATTAGTATTACCACTTCAGAAACTAAGTGTTAATAGATTTGTTATACTTCCTTCTGTGGGAAATCTGTGGGTTCTATTTATTTACATGTTTATTTTTGTAGTACTAGTAGCAGACGTAGTAGTAAATTCTCCCTTTTCTCTTTATTTTACATTCAAAAATGTAGAAATGAGGAACTGAAGGAAGAAACAAAAATGTGTAAGCAACTCTGCTCCAGTGGGTCTATTAATGACCTACAAAGCCTTATTCCTACACAGTTTATGCCATATGCAGTTCTCTGTCCACTACGAGAAGTAAACAGCTCTGCGCATGAGCCATTCTGCAGGCCCCCTAACTCCTTTGCTAGGTTTCCCCACTTATGCTTTGAATTACTGCATGCTGTCACTGATGACATGTATCCGGTTAGGCTGGTTGCTACATGAACACTGCAGTGTATATAATGCTGCAGTAAGCCCTTTTGTCTTGTGTGCCAGAGCACATGAGAGCACAGTAAAACCCTTTATTGGCTTTTCAGAAACCTTCCTAAAAGAAGGAAAGAAACAAACCTGTCATCTGACCAACTTCAAAGTTATAAAAAGCTTGTGAGAACCTGATATAATTTGGATATCTCTGCCCCTTTGACAAATCTGAATGCAATTAGACAACAAATACAAGAACTATTGAGAAAGCACTAGTAAGAGATAATGATGCCTTTTCAATCATGTAATTTAAATTATATCTGCCAATTGAATGTATTGCGGAAAAATAGGCTGGGGGGAGGGGGATTATTATATCATTGTTTAATTTTAAAAAAATTGTAGCTGCAAACATAATTGATTCATCAAAAATTGAAAAAAGAGAGATGAAAGCTCTAGTAGCCTTCTCATAGAATAACAGCCAGCACATCTTTTCACTATTTTCAACCTACTATTAGAAATGTTTGTAAAAAGCATAAGATTGTTTTTGCAAGAATAGACTCTTGGGAGAATGGTTTTTTAATATTTCCCGAAACAAAGGATTCATCTATTACACAAAGACCTGATGCAATTCCCTTTTCACATAATGCCAACAAGCACAGCATGTTTGCTAAGGTAGTGCCCAATGAAAATTCAGTTTGAGAGCCAATCCCTGGCAACGCTGGCACGCTGCTACAGCAGATGTTTCTTACTTTAAGATAGTTGAAATGGCTTTTAGCTGTATTCTAGAACTGAAGAGCACAAGAGGCAGAACTTGGCAAGAACAAGATATTGTGATTCATAAAAGTTTGGCTTCATAGAAAGGCTCCCAAGAAAATGGAATTGTCTCTTTAGCTCAGGGAAGTCTATTGTCATGGACTGACTGTTCTCTTGCTCTCATATGAAAAAGCATGTTAGTGGGATTTATTATAGTTTTCCTCCATCTTCTTATAAATATTTAATCTTGATGTTGTTTCATAAACCAAGAATCTATACCACATGTTCTGCTGCCAAAACCATGTAACTTGGTATCATTTTTAGCCCTGTACACTGCTCTAACAATGTCTTTAAATTTTTACTGAGACCAAGATTAAGGTAATAGATCAAGATTAAGATTTTTCCTGTAGGTAATCCTGCTACCCACAGATGCAGCTCTACCACTTTTGGGGCTTGAAGCACCAAATACTAGCTTACTGCTTCTCTACATCAGGAAGACATACCTTACAGCTCTGAGCAGCTCTAAGGTCTGATGGGGTGCTCCGCTGTGTTCTGTACAGTTTTAGCTATCCCCTCAGAATTCCCATCTTTGAGGAATTTCTGGCATCCTTGTCAGGGCAGATGATGTCAATTACTCCATTTCTATAGTGCTCAGCACAACGGAGCTCTGTTCCTGGATGGCCCCAGGATGCCACCCTAATGCAAACAATAGTAACTTTTTCAGCTCTCTGACCATCTGAATTTCTTCTAGAAATCCAGCAGATTTGATGGCATCACAGACAGATGTCCTTTTAATTTCACTTCTTGACATCCTTCTCAAAATTAAATGACTACATTAAATGTTATGGGACATGTCTACAGGTTGTGTGTCATACTGATTTTCACAGGGTTTTGTGCAGTTCTACTAGAAAAGAAAGTATAATGAAGATTCATTATAGCTTCCATGTTACTTCTCTTTCAGTAAAGGGAGGAGCAGTCACATGAATAACTGCGGGCAAATATTAGCTTACCTTTCTCACATTAAAATAACTTTCACCTACAACCTGAACAGAGTATGTCAAATGACTGCATGGTAAATAATCTCTCTCCACTCATCAGTCAGTGATGCTTCCTTTATTAGTCATATATTTTCCTCATAAAATGTGTAATTAACAGCCCAAGATGAAATACAGAGGCTGTTGCAAGTTCTGAGCTCTGTGTGAATTTTGTGTCCTCAAAACTCAGTAGGATTTCCTTTGTTTTGGTCTTTTTTCTTAATTTTCCTAAACTGAAATGTAAACCATTATAAGATTGAATAGGCAATGAAAACGGGTTTGCTTTTTGATTTTCAGGAGCCATATGTCAATCCCTTGAAATGACGACATTTTTATATGGCTTGCTGTCCTCTAAGAGAACTGACTACAGTCATGGACACTAAACATAATTTTAAACCACATTTTAAATGATATCTTTTTCTATGTTGGATAAACACCACAGGAAAAACAGAACTGTTCGAGTTTTTGCTGTGTTTTATGAGTACACTCTAGGTGATTATTCCTAACTTGAGCATAAGTCCCTTTCATTCGTTCTTGATGAAAGAATCAAAGGAATCAAAGGAATGTGACACCTATGGACGTATGGTATGGCTGGATGTGACTGTGCTAATATTCTGTATCTACAAGAAGAGGGAAAGAAGAAAGGAACTGCCACTGAGCCAAGAAGCCTGAGATTATTTAACTTTTACATAAAAAAGTAGCTTGGGAAAGAAAAAGAGTAAATTAGAAAGTAATTCTTGTTTCCTATATTCACAGCAGAATCCATAGCTTTATTTATCCTCATGAACCAAGAATTTTTTGCAGTGTTCCAACAGCTGCTTAATAGGATCGTAACACCACTGCTGTGGGAGGACATGACTTTCTCTAGTTGCAGAAGAACCTGACAGGTAGAATTGCACTGGCAGAGATAAAGCTCAAGAGGTTTCAGGCAGAAAGTAAATTGTAAGCACAACACTTGCTCGTGGTATCTTCAGCCCTTCCACATGATTCATAGGAGTCCTGACACAGCTTCTGTTGGTGCTCTGAGCACTGGAACAGACAAGTGCTATGGGTACTTCAGGAGATAAGTCCCAGGGTAGGAGCCAATCTGTCAATCCTTAGGAGGTCTAGAACATTTCCTCGAGGATCAGGGTCGGAAGACATGCACTGAATGCTATGTGGATCCTGGAATGATCAGGAATTTCCTGAGTTGGACAGACCTGGATGGAAAAGCTGTGAACAAGATAGAGCTGTTCTAGTCCAGTAAATATGGTACTTTGCCATTATGACTTAGTCCACAGGCTTGGTATTAACCTGGAAGTGTAGGAGCTCCAGGCTTGCTTGGGCTAGCCTATGGCCTAAGCTGATTTTAACTCGTTTTATCTACAATAGCTATTACCTAGCAGTCAGGTTTCACTTAAGATAGCTTTAGGTTATAGTGAGAGAAAGGAATTATTCTTTGTAGAATTAACTATCTGTAATCATAAAATAAAATATGGCTTGCAAGAGTGTAAGCGCAGACTGGTACCAGACATCCTGAACTAAACAAAAATCACAATGATCAGTCAGTGGTCACTACAGGGATACAATCTTGTTAAACCAGTTTAGACATACAAAGAAAACAGAACACTAGGCAACTGAAATCCCATGAAGACAACTCAGAACAAATCAACAGAATGCTCACATCCACTTCAAGAAAATGGATAAAAATAAACACAAGTGGACTCCAAGACACAGAGGAAGGAACCCCTTGAAGCTTCAAAATCCTGCTGGTATATAGACGTGCAGACATACACAACTTGCTGGCACCCTTTCCTGTCTCCTCTGCTGGAGAATGGCTGGCCAACAACCTTAATAACCCAGAGGAACACTGAAAAGTGAGCACAACACAAGAGAAAGTAAGTGGAGACTAAGATTTCTTTTTCTGTGTAACTAGCTGCACTATAGAGACTTTCTTATATTTTTGAAGTGTAATTGGTAGTACTACCATTAAATGGTAGTATTGTGTTAGTATTATTATAATTCTTTGCTTTATTTTGAGTAGACTATCAAATTAGACTTACAAAAAACATCATAGCTCCACATATATATAATGAGTTTCCCTCTGGCAGTAATAATATTTGGAGTGTTATGCTGAGCATGCAGTTTCAAGTTCATGCATTAATAATAGCTACCTCCTTTCTATTCACTTACTTAGAATTCAAGAAACCTCTGCACCAACAGAGCCCCAACACCAAGCACCAGGCAAGGGGAACACCATGTGGCTGCAGAGTGGCTTGAGCAGACACAGGAGAGGGAGAACATGCAGCCAAGGGCAGAGAGGGCATTGTTATTTTCCAGTTCTTTATCACTGTATACCCTGAATGAACTTCTCTTTTTGTAAAGTATTATACAAGTACACGCATTCAAGTCATTGCCTGCAACTATGAACAGTATTTTCATCTGCCACACAAAAATTTTTAATTCCTTAACAAATATTGTAGGCCTATGATTATTGCCTCTCAAATTCCTTTCTCCTGTCAGTAGCTGACCTGATTCATCAGATAGACAAGCCAGAAAATCATAAAAACATCAGTGGAAGAAAGCACAAATTCACCTAAAATCAAACAGATCAGACTTTTTTTATGTTCACTTGAATTATGTTAGGTTGATATTCCCAAGTCATGAACGTGAATGCAGTGTGTCTCATAATCAAAGACAAATATCTTTTCTCAAATCACACACACACACAAAAGTAACATATTTACTGAAAAAAATATGCACTACAAATTCTGCCTCTCAGTTCCTATCTCCTAACATGTATTAGTGGTTCCAAAGCCACTAATGCTTAGTTTCAAACCCGTCTCTGCCCCACCTGTA
>JBCJKH010069388.1:0-13660 GCA_039877255.1 Loriculus beryllinus | reverse complement strand
GCCATCCAGCCAGTTCTTTATCCACTGAGTGGTCCACCTATCAAATTGATATCTCTTCAATTTAGAGACAAGGATGTCATGTCAGGATTGTTGGAAAAATTGGGCTTGGAAAAAAACCCAACTAAAAATGCAGTTGTTATAATAACAAGTTACAGGGTTTTTTATGTGTGCTATACCAGGCCTGTCAGTTTTATTTTTCTTTCAAGTCTTGCAGTTACATTTTCAAAACAATCACTCTATTTCTACTGACAAACAGCTTCCACAAAGAGGCCTTCAAAAAATAGACTTTCTGTGTTTCATTTTTTCCTATTCAGCTTCTTAAAAATTCTGTTTCAACTGAAAAGTTGTAGAGTTTTTGTATACCACGTGTATACACACAGACATACATATGGACATGTAAACAGCCTTCCATGTAGAGAATTCCATTGTTTCGTAAGCATCGGAAGAACAGAGCTTGCTTTAGCTTGCTTTTTTACTGTCATAAAAATTGACCAAAAAGAGTCTTTTTGGTTTTACACACACTTACACCACTTAAAAGAAATTAAAAAGATAGTTTACAGCACAGAAGAATTAATCTTGTTATATTAAGACACTTATGTGCTAAGAGATTGCATGCACTCCTTTTTCAGGAAGAGGGGCAGAGTCAAGGAAATACATTCCCAATCCACAAAGAACCCCAACATTAAATAAGTCCTAGTAGTTTACCAGTCCTTGCAAGAATCTACACTATCACAAAATCTCTAAATTCTCTTGTGTGTCCTAGATTACAAGCTGAGTCTCCACACATTATTAATTAGATCTGGTATCATTACAGACCATTACCCAAATCATTGTGGAATTTGTAGAAGGGAAGAGTAGGGATTACTGTTTTTCCAGAGTGCCGTATAGTAGATTCTAGAGTGACACAGTCCACTGAATGTAATGTTTTGGATTGCATGTAACTATTGTGGTTGTGTTGTTCAGAAGATTCGGTAGAAAACACTAAAAAGTAAATATTTGCATAAGTAAATATCTTAGACAATGATGTCCTTTATGGTCAAACGGAAAATTAATCAGACACCGCCATGTAGTAGTAGATACAAAAGTTCATTATCCTTTTTTAGGTCTTTAGGCATGTTTTTTTTTCATCTCCTTCTGGGGATTAAGAATGAATATGAAACCTATAAATGCTCCTTTCAAAACCATTGCATCTTCCTGAAATAGATGGAGCATCGTTTCCTGTCTGGATCTGAGGGATTAAAAAAAAATAAAAATAAAAAAATGTTTATAAGTGACTACAGAAGTCCAAAAGGAAAAAGGAACATGGAAAGATGGACATGTTCCTGTTTGTATATTTTAAGTATTTCTAAAAAGGCTCTCTCAGTGAGTCTTTGGATCTGCTCTCTTCTTGTCCACAGTCATGCTATTTTTTAGAGTAAACTAAGGTCTGATATGTTGGACCCAAAGTACTTTGTGTAGCCAGTAACTCAGTATCAGTTATATAAGAAGCATAGAAAGTATCAGCATTATAAGAATTATATTATTCTTGAGAATTTTCACCTGTAAGGTACAAGAAATCTTTTTTTATATAAATGTGTTGCACATATCTCCTTTTCTTCAGAAGCGCAAAGGTGAATAATGGAAGAAAAATCTTTGCCTTTCCTTTGTATAATAAAATCCTTCATAATTGCCTGGGAAATATAGGCAATTATATGTTTTGTAAGTATGAATTAAGAGGCTTAGTTTCTTCTTTCAGGTTTAGGTTCTCCTTGTTCTTCCTTTGGGTTCTTTCTTTAGGTTCTTCCTCGTCACTGTCAAGGGACTTTGCCAGATAAATTTAATAGATATTGGCTGGAAATGCACATTGAAACAACCTAGTTGAGGGCTCCAGAAGTTTCTACTGGTAATAGCCTTTATATATATCAGTGCGTGAAGTGATAGCATTTTTCACTTTTGTACAGCACAGGATAAACTGTCCCTAATGACAATTTCCCTTTTGCTACATCTTTAACTTCAAGCTGAGTATGACCAGTTTTATCTGTTAGAAAGTACGGAAGATCAGAAATCTTGTGAGTAGGATACTGAAGGTGTTTCTGAGTACCGTGAGAAGATATTTATTGTGGGAAGAACTATCTTATTGTATTGTATGACAAAAAATTACTGTTGACAGAAATAAACTACACAGAAAATGAGTCGCTGAAACACTTGTACAAAATCCCAAAACAGCTACGTAATTTCAGTGTAAGCTTGATTTAACACTCTATGGCACACACTTCCCAAAGAATTTAAGGCTGAAAGTACAACTTTTACAACAGCTTCCAACCTCACCTCTCCACTTCTGATACTAAATCAGACATGAAACATAGTTTGAGAAGTCAGAATATAACTTGTAATGGGTTTGTGATTTTATGAAATTTGAGGTTAAATAATTAATAATATTGTCTTGTCATTTAGTAACCACATCAGCTGGCCCTCAGCATCCTCCTATGCCTCCTCCTGCCAAGCCTACACAAATGCGAAGAAAACCTCTGCCTCCAAACACTGTGACTGGTAAACCAGGGATGCCAGGTATCTCAGCCTTTTCAGTGTAAATATCATATTATGTGTGAGAGAATACAGAAGTGACTAGCAGGGTATAGAAAAATTTTATAGTATAGATTGTTTTTCTTTAATCTGGGATATCTGTAGAAATTAATCTTCTGGAACATAGAGGTCTTGTGTCTTTTGTCTTCATACATGAACTGTTTTCCGTTCATTTTCCTAACCTAGTTATGTCAAAATCATCCCTAGTAAGGGAGCTGAAAGCAAAGTAGCATAATGCAAGTCATCCTTTAAGAAGATCAAACTTAAGAACATTTCATGTCTACTAATAGCATTTGCAGTTACTTAATGTGCATGTCAGATGGGAGATATTAACTATTATGTTTCCATGCATGCTCCCATCTGGTTATTTGTAAAGAAATTCTGTCCCATACATATGACACATCCATTAACACCTACAAATAACAAGCTAATAGGCACCTAGAAAACTAACTGCATGGGAGGCAGGGCAAACTGAGTTATTTCATGTGCAGACTTTCGCTTCATGCCTATGCTACAGTATTCCTACTCTTGGTATCAGTATAAGAGCACACTGAAAACTTCACATTTCCTATTTTATTTTAATTTTTCCTGAAGCCGATACTCAGTATCCTAATGTATATTTTGTCTGTGGATTCTATATAAGAATTCTTAAGCTCACATTATTTCAGGTAGACAGAAACTACTATCTCATGCTTGGCATCATGAGAAATGCTTCCCTCTTCATATTTCTCTCTGTAGTTCTCTGACAATATAATGGTCTCAACTCTGCTGTATTTCTTGTTGGCTTTTTTTGGTTTGATTCATTAGGGTTCTTGTATGCGATTAAGGCACTAAAGGCCTAAATAATTCCTTAATACTTTTTGCAGCAAATTAGAAGCAAGAATCTTCAAGCTGGATGAAACAAACTGTATATTTACTCAACAGCAGAGCCAAGATTGAAATTTTATGTCTATACTTGCTGTTGTTCAATGATGTTTCCTTAGTAACAGAACATAAGATATTGTTACAACAGAACATAAGATATTGTTACAACAGAACATAAGATATTGTCAGTCCTAAGCTGTAGCATAAAAATAATGTTGACTTGATACATTTTATTTTGCTTTTAATAGGGTATATGCTAATTTTCAACATTAAGTGTCTAATAAATTTACCAGTGTTTTGAAATTTCACCCTTTTTCCATACACTAGGGGTCAGGTTACGTGGTATTTTACCTTCCTAGGCATTCAAGATGGAATAAATTGGTTAGATGGTCTGATTCTTCCTTGTGGGGCTAGTGGCAGATTTCCCTTTCTCCCTGTGTTCACTAGTATTTTATCCAGTTTAGTTTTAACTATCATAACTGAGTTTCTTCTGGTTCATTAGAGACACTGTTCCACAGTGCTAACAGGAAAAATTTACCTCAATGTTCTTGGATTTTCCCTTTCATAATTCCATCTTGTTTCTTTTTCTCATTAACGCTGTGATTAATTCGTTATTTGTATCTTTCTTACTAATGCAGTGGGTGAGTATTAAGGAAAAGTTTCTATGCCAATATTAAAAGCATCCTGGATGGAAAAAAGGAAACAAGAGAGTTCCAGAACCTTTGTGAAACTGGACTCTAGTGGGAATCCTAATAAATTTCATCTTTAGTAAGGAAATTAAGAGAGAATCTTTATTATGAGAATTTTAATAAATTTTCAGTTATGAAAGAAATTAATGTATAGAGACTTTTGTTGGTTTAGACTTGGTTCCACAGTCATGCACTGGTTATCTGGGGGTATATGTATGTTTTATGAATGCAGTTCTTGTCTTTTACAGCTATTTTGAAAATAATCAATAATCTTTACCATAGAATCATAGAATGGTTAGGGCTGGAAAGAGCCTTAAGAGCATCTAGTTGCCACAAGTTCCTCTTTCTGTCACTATAGCTAAACCCACTGGACCAACAACATCTGTGAGGACAGGAACGTCATATAAGACACCAACAGCTTTTGCAACTCCAGACTATTATAGTAAGCATATTAAGACAGTTCTGGTTTCTTTTATTTTTTCTTCTTATCTTTTCTTTTTTTTTTTTTTTTTTTCATTTACGTAAGGATTTTCATGTTTTTCCTTTGCTTCCTTTCCCTAAATTGTATTTCTGCATTGTATATTTAATATAAGAAATGTTCTGTCTGGGTTGAATCTCATTTCCTTTATGTCACTTTGCAACTTTTCTAACTTAACTGAGTTCACCTGGCTGTCTTCTGATGCACACCTTGGCAAATGAGAGCATGGCAACCCTTCCATCTTCATAGAAATCAATATATGCTTAGTAAGCTTTCAATACTATTCAGTGGCTACCTTAAACTTGTGAAGTGAATAGAGAAGGCACTTCTTTTCCTATACATTTCTTTTTGCACACATCTTACGTTCAAATTGTTACTCGACAGTGACTAATAGTGCTCCATATCTGATCAAACTACCACCATTTAAGAAGAAAAAATATGTGATGGCGTAAACATAGTGGTTAGTTGTTAATTTGCTCTTCATAAATTTGCAACTTTACAAATTTCAACCTAAATCTCCTCAAAGTGGCATACAGGAATGGGTTTGATGGAGGGTGTGCTTAAAATTTTTGAGCTAAGATATGCAGCTGTAGATGTACTCTCATTAATTATGCTGTTTCTAGATTTCCTGGATTTATAGTAATATAGAAATTCTTGTCTCCTTATAATGATCATGAACTTACTGTAACCCTTAGTGCTCAGTAAAACAAGCCAGGTACTAGATTTATGAAGAAATGCTTGTGAACGTGTTGTGATTTGTCTGTTGAAGTCCACTGTAATGTTTGGGTTGTTCATTATATATATATATACATCTGTAATGTTCAGTATAGTGGCTACTTAATACAACACTGGTATCATGAATCCTGACTGTTTAGCATATTTCTGTTCACCAGTGTATTTGCCTTCAGTTTCCTTCAAATTTTGTAGGGGTTGTACACTCTGGAGACAGAATTTTTGATTTCCTCATTGCTATTTTCGGAGAAGTTAATCTGCCAATGTAACAGTGCTATATAATCTGTGAACATGAAACAAGCTTCCAGCTGAACAGCCACTACAGTGCAAAAAGATCCTTTTTAAAAGGTCAAGAGCATTTTCCATGTACTGCATAAAGTGAATCCAGCAGCAGCCATTAAGTCTGTGATTGGCTATGGCTATCTTTATACTAGCAGGTAAGTATGGTGTTTACTTGGCATCACAGCCAAAATGGAGTCCTCAAAAGGAAAAGAGATCTGGCAGCACAGGTCTACCATGGAATAGCTTTAACATGACGTAAAATGCCAAATGAACTGTGAAATGATTCAGTTCTAACACTGAAAAGTCTTATTTATTGCAAATTAAATTATAACTATGTTTCCCACAGTTGATGCAACTGTCTTCAGCTCAAGTCCTACATCAGAAACGGATTCTTCAGGCAAACCAAGGTACCAAGGTAGGATTTTAATACCTATGGTATTTTTATTTGGGGGAATATATGAAGGCTGACCTATCTTGCATTTGATTCTCTTTCACTTTAGTGTCAGGTGAAAGGGCTGTAGTGCAGGCCATCAGCATATTCTTGACTAAATTTTACTTCTGCTTTCTTCTCTGCTACCACCTCCTAGTTTGCAGTCTTGCCCACAAACATGTTGTGCCTCTTCCTGTACACTAGCAGTAGTACAACTGCACTCTGTTCACATTCCACCAAACCAAACAAAAATCATCGTGTGGACTTACAAGCAATCCCAGTGCAATTTACCATAAGAGATGTCTATTCACCATATATACCTCACCTCTCATTACAGGCTGTGCATATTCAGATAGTCTGAAATGATAACATATAGTAGACTAGATGATAAAGTTATTGCTGTTGTAGTAACCTAGAGAGTTTAGCAAGGTGAGATAATATAAGAAGTGCTTTTGTACTAAAACACTTTTTGGGATTTTTTTTTTTTTTTTTTTGTCTGGTAAAAGATACTGCATTTCTAAAGACTATCTATCTTTCTTCCAAGAGCATATTGTTTACAGTAGAAGTTTTAATTTGAGAACTAATGTGTTTGTCTTCAGTAGTCTTCCTATATTTGATGGTGAGAACAAGGTTTCCCTCAAAGTTTGTTTCAAGCTTTGATACTGTACCACAGAAAATATTTAAGATTTTGACAGTCACTTTAAAAACTGCAAGTTTAATGATGGGATGACTCTGGACTAAACTTGCTACTGTTTCTGGTGAAACAAAGTGATGATGGGCATTACATCTTTGTATTAGCATAGCACTCAAAAGCTGCAAATGGAATTGTAGTGCCATTTTACTAGAGAATATTAGTAATTTATTATCTCATTTTATGACACAAGTTAATTCTTTCAAACAGTGCATATCAGCCACTAATCACTTCAGAGTGATTGGTGCCAATTACAGGGGAGTGAAGGCAATGCACATTCCAGGTACAGCAAAAATAATAAAACCAACAAGCAGCTTAATATTGAATATTTGATTTTCATTCTTAAACATTTATGTTTGACTTGGAGCACCAAGTAAAAATCTATACCACAAGATAGAAGTTGTGTTGAAGGTGAAAAATGTCATTGGCATTTTGTAAAAACACTTTGTTTTGAATAACAGCTCTTTCCTGTTGCTCTTAGCCCCCCATGTCAAGTACATGAAGAAAGATGATGATGTGCCTTGCTCAATCACAAGCTCCCTTGAACATTTTCCACAAGAGGAAGCTAACAGCAAGGAAGAACCTACTCGTCCTCCACAAAATCCTCCAACAAACCTCACAGTGGTGACTGTTGAGGGCTGTCCAACTTTCGTCATATTGGACTGGGAGAAACCAGACAATGACACCGTTACTGGTTAGTTTTATTTCTTTCCTCCACTGCATCAGATTACAGTATTTCCATCTTATTTATACTTTCACAGTGGTTTTATGCCATTTAAAGATACTTTAATCCCAAGAGAGTCCCACTGCCTCTATTCTGTCCTACTGTAAACTCCAGTGTGGGTGAGACAGTGCTACTAGATTAGAACAAGATTTTCACAACTATATCATTGGTGTCAGTGATGACACAATAAGATAATCAAGTAGTATGCCTCTGTCTTGATGCTATAGTATCTTCTCTGGCTTCTCTGTGTACAGAATCTGATAAGATTTAGTCAAGAAGTTCTAGGAATGTGACGGTAGTCTTTATTACATAGATGCATATATATCATGTAGACACACACATCTTTCTTGACTTGAGGATATTGTTGATCAGTGGGCCAGACACAATGAAACTTTACATCCATTTAGTAAGTCAGTAGAACTCTGCCAGTATAATACTTGCAGTATTCACCATAGGGTCACCAAGTTCTCTATGTTAAAACAATCTGGTTTTTTTCATTTCCAAAGAAATGTTTTGTATTGAGAATAAACCCTTGTGAGTCATACAGGAATCAGTACATAGAGAGGTAAGCATGCAAGATGACCATTCATAGTTTTTCTGTCATCTTCTGTGTCTCAACACAAGTTTACCAAATTAACAGCTGAAAATTATGGTTATTGAAAATAACCATATGAAACCTACTGAAATAACCTACTGAAAATAGACTTTTTTTTTTTTTTCTTTTTACACTGGACATAGAACTTTGATTTGCAAAATTGCTGGTTTATCACAGCCATGACCAAGTGGATTTGGCTGTGTTGCTTTACAGGGGAATAGAACAGGTAAGAACTGTGAGAAACTGTGAGGACTAAGACTTGATCTTAGCCATTCACGTTAGCATTTAAGTGGAATTTTTTCAGATGTTGTATATGAGAGATTTCAGTGCAGGGATATAATTAGGTGACTGTCACAAGCAAGGCCACTCTCTTCCCCAGATTAGTCCTTCCTTGACTTTCAAGAAATAATTACTAGGTTTAGCCTCTATTCTTTCTTTTTGAAAAATAGTAAATGCAAAACCAAAGGGACACTCAAAAGAGAAACTAACTTACATTTTTTTACTTCTGGGAAAGAGGAAGAAACTTAGCATTTCTGGTGGATTAAAAGGGGAATAAAAAGAGATTGTAGGCAACTAAAAAGTACCAACAATAAAACAGAATGATTACTTGGCTTGTCTTCCACACTGTGCTTCATCCTGGAAGAAAAGGAAGTGTGAGCTTATTGATGATCTTAGACTTAGGCTGAGTAAAGGCTTTCTGTGAACACTTCATATTCCCGGCAGCTCTGCAATGCTTCTTTTCGTTCAAGTAAAAGCCTTTTTCCTGCTCCACAGGCCAGTCCTTAGCTTGATTAGATTAGATAATGCCATTTAGTCTGCAGGTTTTCTTGAAAGTAGACCTGCCGTTTTTCTTGAGCATGTTAATGAAGCCACTGCAGCACACCATTTGTATTGCAAAAATAGAAAAATGTCTCTGCTATAGCTGGTAAAGCTGTTGGCACACATCATCTAATGATAAGAGAAAGGCTTAATTGCCTTCTGATACTATTCATTTTTTGTTCTAAAATGTGTTGTGAAATATAGAGCAAGCAATATGCACAGTTCATATGCAATATGAACCTTTTCTCTGTTCATTTGTAATCAACATTTGTAAAAGTTAACTTTCCATGAAATTTCTTCTCTTCTGTAAGAGTATTCTGTGGTAACTGACACATGTGGCATACCCTTCCCCATACCAGAAAAGATTAAAACCTTCTGCAGAATATGTGACTAATATTCATTTTGCCTCAATGAGAGAAACTTTAGTTGTCAATCTATCTTCCTATAGAGATGTAACAGCTTTCTCATAATACCATCTTCATTCTTTTTAACTTCAATGAGTAATACAAATGTTTGAACTCCGTGGTTTACAAATAAACTTACTGAGCTTGTCTCCTCCATTTTAACTTCAAAAAATTACTGTTAATAACTCATCCAAGAACATTTTGTGAATTCAAGAGAAGGCATAGAATCCCATTTTCTGAAAACAGAGATTACTTCATATTGGCACCAGTATGACATTACTTGGTTAGACAGGCTTAAATCAAGTTTTCTGTCATCTCTTTTTATTTTTGTAGTTTATGCATGTTTTTTCAATAATCTGATTTAGGCATTACTTTTTTTTTTTTTTTTTTTTTAATGCACTGTTTCAGATAGAACTGTGGAAACAGAGAATGTCATTTGCTGGTTACTTTGCTTGACTTTCAGCTATGTTCAAGGGATTTCATTGTATTGATATTCCTAAAAACAAACAGTGATCAAGCTTACATCCTTATTTTCATAAAGGCTGCAAAGGTCAGGAGCAAAAACTATTTTGCTGGTTCTCTGCTACTCTTGTGTTGTCACAGAAATGTTCGTTGACTTGTGCACCAAGACTCACACACTGAGTAACATGCAGGTACTAGATGTGCTCAACAGTGCTTGCACGTGTTTGCATGTCCGTTCACATGTGCTGTGTATTCCAATTTAAATGAATTAAAAAATTCACATGACATATTGACTTGGGGCAGGCAGAATACATCAAAATAGAATTCCTGTAAAGTTTCCTACTCAGACTCTATCTGGATGTGCCTAAGGCAGTGGATATCCACATTCCCTTCCATGCTTCCTAGTAAACATAGTTTCTCAAATGAGGTTTAACTAGGGCAAATAAAGGCTTTTGCATAGTTTGGTGTTTTTTTCCCATGGATTACTCAGCCCTTGGAGGCTATATAGGAAAAGGTGTTTGTTTCCAAAAGGAAATGCACAGAGAAAAAACCCAGATATGTTTTACAAAGTACATACAAAATGGATACTATTATTTTGATACTTTTTTATTCAAACTGCAGAATACTTATTTGTGTTTGGAATTTTGTCACTACTGTACCTTTCGGCATAGGTGAGAGGTTGAATACCTTCCATCCCATAACTGAATTATAAGGAAGTATGAGGGGCTAGACAATTGGAAATCTGGAATTGGATCTCTCCTTCCTAACAATTTTATCATAGTAATGTCCAGACTGATTCACCCAAGTTGTTTTTACAGCCTATTAAACAGTAGGAGTGGAAATCAGATGAGAAAAGAGAGAACAATGAAGAAGCTCAAGTAAGCTGTTATTTAAGCACATTTTTCTGTACTGTATTTCTCCAGAGTATGAGGTTGTGTCAACTGAAAATGGAGCAACTGATGGTGAAAAGGAGAAATCAATTATTACTACAAATCAAACTCATTCTACTGTGGAAAATCTAAAACCTGACACAAGGTAATTAAATTAAATAATTTTCTAAATTAACCCAAGTACTTTTGACTGTAAGCTGTCTGCCAATTCGATTGAAAATCCATACGTATATAAGACCAAATTGGTTTTGCTCCTGTTCTGATAGGAAAAAGGTATGCTTTTGTTTTGCTTTCTTGTAAATTAACAGATAATATGCATTTGAGAAATCTTCAGGAAATTCGGACAAACTGCAGAAGTAACCTGTTCTATCAGAAAGACATTGGATTAACAGTCCAATGTAAGAAAATGTACTGGTTTTTATCAATATAGCTCTTGAATTTGGCAGATAAATAAACAAGGTGAACATAAGAAATATTAACCTCATATGTGAGATAAAGCTTTATATGTGCAGTTGTCTCTTTCCAGGGTTTAAGGATACTTTGCACAACTGGCTTGGTCTGCTTGCTTATTTAGAGATGTTCATTCAAATACTGCAATGCAAGTTGGGCACTGTACAAAGTTTGACTATGCATGGCACATGGAAATGAAAGTTGCTTTTGTGCTGTGTATGTAATTTTCTTTCAGTGTCTTGAAAAACCTGGAAAGTTAAAAATGGGTCAGTGAATTCCAATTGATGGCGTGCATCTCATGCAGTCCAAATAAATATTATAATTCTTTTAAAAAAACTATCTCTTAAAAAATTATTCTTCTCGTTTTGTGGCAAAATTCAGAGATGGGAAGAAACCACTTGTTCTTTGTGTTGCTTATTGATTGCATCAGAAAGCTAATGAATGACACGTTTTTCTTCCTGTAAAATCATCCATTTGGCTTTGGAGAGTGGATTTTTCTGTGTCAGACAAATTGCCCTTTTCTATTACTGTCCTTAAATTGGTAACAGTTTAAGCACAGCACAAAATTCTACATAGAACTCAACTTGAACCTCTATTTTTAGGCAATGTGTGGTTTAATCTGGGGTGTTGTTTCTTAGCTCATGTACTTGAGGAATGCGAAGCTGTTGCAGAAAGTGGAGGGGAAGGGAAGAGAATTGGAAAAGAAAGGCTAGAGGAAACCGTGATACCCAAAAAGAGCTTCTTTGACAGACTCCAAAACTTGTAAGAAGGGCTAGCAATTCTGTGTACTGTATCAAGAATATCTGTCTTACTTCTTAAAGGCATATATCTTGTGAAAGGGTGAACCTAAGCTAGGCTGTTCTGTCTTGTTAAGAGGAAATTAGGATACGTTTGCGATACAACAGGAGACCAAGCATCAGTTTCCTCAATCAGCTGAGAAAGCTTAAAAGAAATATATTGTAAAGCAATATGATTCTGGAGTAGTGAACACAAAATCGTGTAGGTGCTGCTAAGCTTGCCAGGCTGTACTGTTTGTGTTTTCATTTTAGTTCTGAATAATGCTTTAAAATAATACAGTTGCATCCTTGAGAAGAACTGTGTGTTATTAGTGAGATCCTCTTCCATTACACACTCAAACTCTGTGTCACATATGGTAACAGAAATGGGATGAATTTGGTTAAGTGTAGAAAAAAACATGAAAGCAAAGGCCTTGATATTGAGGGAAAAGTATATTTAGATTGCCGTTTGTTCAGAAAGGAAGCAAGATGAAGTCAGGCAGACCTAGCTAGAACCACTGGAAGGGTCATAAGAAAGGAAAAAGCAGACGAGATGGTTTTTAACTTTAATTAGTAACAATTGCATCAATCGCATGAGAGGACTGTTGGATTTTGGTAAGGAAAACCAGATCAAAGACAGTGGAAACTGGAGAAAAGCTGTCTTTTGCAGCAAGGATTTTGGAAGCTAGATATGAGATCACTACTGACTGGTGGAGACTGACTTAAGATGTAAAAGCTATTATTCCTCTCCTCCTCAACCTCAAAAGGAAAAGACAGTGAAAGTCTGTCTGGATTCAGGAGACTATTCCTTAAAATGAAAACCTTTGACAGAAATTGCAGTGGTGCACATCCTTTGAGTCTCACAGGATTTAAAGGACATAAAATCCTTCTCAGAGTGTCTCTATTCAATTAAACTCCCATTTTAAAATATGTGTTTCCTAATTTTGAGGACACCTTGAGGACTTTGGCAGCAGCACAAGAGAAGGTTTCTGCTACCATTTGAATCCAGGTTTGTTGGCACAATAAATTAGTGTAAAATAAGAAAGTTATGAAGACAGCTGGCATCATGTAGACAGTATCAGTGTTGCAAGGAATGGCATAATAAAATCTGTCCATCAGGAGCCAATTCCTCAATAGATGAAGAAAATTGACCTGTGGACAAAGCTGACTGAAAGTAGGAGTAAAAGGGACAATAAAACACAGCTCGGTAAATAAATTGGGTCCTTGAAATGTCCACAAATTCATCAAGTAGGAGATTAAGACTGGGAAGCAGACTTTTCCATAACTAGACTTAAAGGAAAAAGCTGTACTTCTACTCCAGGTGGAGCTGGAAAAGAAACTTAGAAGAGAAAATAAATCCCTTTCGGAAAATGATCAACATTTGCAAAACTACCAGCAAGTATATGGAAAGAAAGATGCTCAATAGCAGAAGGTGGACTAACTGTGGAAGAGCTTCTTGGCCTTCAACCACTTTGGAGAAGCTGATAAGCTGAATTTGAGTCTTATTTTTTCCAGCTTTCCTGAAGCCATCAGTGAGGCTGTGTGAGTACCTATGTTGCTCTGAAGGTTCAGTGCAGCCAGAACTGAAGACAGTTCAGGATCGATCTAAAACAGACAGACCTAAGCAGAGACTTTTCAAAATGAATAAAAATGTTTGTAGATGTGGTATCTTAGGCTCCATGAGTAAATTCAAAACAGAAAGATCCTATAGCAGCAAGATAGTTGAAGTCTGAAATTCTCTTGATGTACGCTCTTGAGAAGCAGTACATGTCAAAGATTGTCTGCAGTCAGGTTGCCCAAGGTCTATCATCC
>JBCJKH010069385.1:34924-47017 GCA_039877255.1 Loriculus beryllinus | reverse complement strand
TGTGCAACAATGATAATAGAATCAGAAGGGGGACCAGTTCCTCATTTCAAAGGTTTTCCTACTGTGAGCAATGGCAGTTGTGCAATTAAGGAATATTTATTTCTTTCCAAGTCTTTGTTTAACTACTGTCTGATAAAAGTCAGCAATTATACTGTACATTAGAGAGATGATTAAAAATTCACTTGCTTTCCTGCAGCTTGTATCACATGTGGTTGATGTGGGTAAAATTGGAGCACATTACTGGACAGACTAGCCATTAACAACATGCAGAGGAAGCTGAGGCTAAAATTTGCTCCAACTCTCCTCATGTCCTCGAGCCATTAATTACAATCCTTGCAAGTTTAAAAATAGAAATAAATCAGAATGCAGAACAGTTCCACAGTTCTGAGTCTTGTTTTAGGAGTTTTGTAATTTCACAATACAGTCGCCTCTTTCAGTGACTGGTGTTCTCAGCTGTATTGATATTGGACTACAGACACCCTGCCAGAATCCAAAAGGCCAATTTGTTTGCTAATTTCATTTGAAAAACATATTTATTTAAATGCATGCATGTCTGTGGCATTAGGAATTCTGATTGTTGGCAGGTTTATTTTTCAATAACTTTGATTTCTGATCCCAGTAGAACTTCAGCTAATTAGGCCTTGTTAATTGTATTATGTTTAGCATGAGTCCTCACCTTATTGTGAATCCAATGTGATGATTTATTAAACTTTCAAATATAAAACTCTCTATGCCTGAAGGCCCAAACTCAGACCTGGAATAAGCAAATATATCTGGTTGGCATGGCATCTGTTTGAAAGAGATCTGAAGTTGGCCTGATGTGTCAAAACAGCTGCCTGCCAATTTTTAAGAGGTTTGTTTTATGGGTAGTTGAGTATCTCACTATTTTGACAGATACATGGCATGTTTTAGCCAAAACTCCTTTCGCTTCCAAAATTCCCTTGTTAATTGGCAGTGTGGGAAATCATTGATAAAGAAATCTTGCTGTGTTTTTAATCCATACTCTGTGCATTTTTGTTTGACTTTTAGATGAAATTATACCATTAAAGCAGACAGGACCACATTTTCATGCTGATATTCGAAAATGTGAAATTGGTGCTTGTCCTGGGTCTGGTTAAGACTACCAGTGTCTTTCAGAATTAGCTAGAAAGAATGAGTGCAATTTTGGCCTCTAAACTGGAATACTATGTATGTGTTTAAAGGCAGCATAAGTTAGTTAAGTAATAAAATATGTATACACAAATAAAAATGTACCAGAGAGACGCAGCTTGCAGAAAGCAAAGCCTAGGAAAGCAGAGCAGGGATATGAATGCTTCTCTCCATATGGCACTTGGAATATCTGGAAATATCCCATGCCAGCAGTAAACAGGTTTAACAGTTGTCTCAGGCTCCCATGACATTAACGTGCCCTTACTGGTCTGCATCCTCTACCTTACGGCCTGGGATTAAAATTCATCAAAGATGAAGTGTGCTGTTCTGCTCTTCCTATTGTTTGTTTTTTCTAACCCCCCAGGCTATTCTTATTCCAGTGTGGATCCCATAATAAAATCTTGTTGCTTGTTGTCTTTCTCAGAGCTGGGGGATACCTTGATGCTGTCTTTTCTGCTGGCATAACTTGATTATGTGGGTAACTTGCATTCTTGACTGGTTGCTCTCTTGAAGGCAAAAGGGGAAGGCTCACACTCAAGAGAGGCCAGTGAGAGTAGGCTCTCTGTGAGACATTTTTCCATAGATTGCATAGGATGCTCATTTGGGTCTTTTACCTGGCTTCCAACTCCTTTCATATAGCTAGCTTGTGTTTACATATCTGGACATCTCTGACATTCAAGAGGTTATACATGGGACAGAGGTAAATGAAAGGAAACAGTACCTGAAAAAAAAGAGTTTATAATTTTAAATAGGAAAAGATTTTAAAATAGTTTGGTAGAGGGAGAGAAATCTTCCCCCTGCACAAGGGCTGAGTCCCTATTGCTCTAGGGCGGGTGGATATCAATCTGTAATCATTTCCAGAATCACTGACCACTTTTCTTCTTGTATCAAAAATCAGCAGTGATAAAAATAGCCAAACGTGTTGTGTGTGGGAGCAGAAGTGAGAACTAAAGATAAACCTGGGAGATCCCTCTCTTGTACACCATAACACGCAGGACTTTTACTGGCAGTCTCCTATAAAGTGCTGTTCTCTGGTGCTCTGATCATCTATCCTTTCAGCCTTTACGTCATGCTTGTTCATTACCAAATTTGAACTGCATTGCCAAATGCATGACAAATAATGCATGCAAACTTGGTGGTTCTGTCATTATTTGGCCCACAGGATTGGGCCAAACTCTCCTTGTTTAGAAGGAGAGTTCTGAACGGGGAGAAATGGCTATTCTTTATGGATTTATCTGAGTGCTAGCAAGTCCTTCAGGAATTGCCTAATTTAATGCTATGAGCCAGAAGTATGAGCTAACAAGAGAAAGGAAATTTCCTTCTCTCTGCCTGCCACAGAGACTGTCCAGCAGAGAATAGTTCTTGTGCCCTCCAAGAGCAGTGATGCAGGAAGGGAAAAAAATAATTAAGAAAAAAATGTGGAAAAGGCCCTTTGGTTCATTGGAGAGTGGCTGATAACATCAACCTTTCTGCTGTCACTTCAGTATCTTGTTAGCAGTCTTCAGTGGTTTTCCAGGAGAGCTCCTGTGTCTTTAAATGATTGGTGTGGGTGCTTGCCTGAAGACCCTATTGTTTTAATGTAAAATGCCAAAGGGGTTATTCCTGCTGCAGCCTGTCTGATTGCCCCTCTCCTCAATGTGAAGGGATCGATAAAGCCTTTTCTGCAAGGGGGATGTGAAGTCAAGTAGAACCTTACAAATAATGACATTTGATTGTGGTCCTCTGAGCATATGAGCTAGCCATTGATCGCTTCTGCTTGAGAGCTGCTGGAGGCTTTCTGGTCTGCCCATCTTCCGGGGTCTCTTCCAGACAGTTAACACATTAGAAGCAATTTTTGTTCAACAGGGTTGAAGCTTGGCAGTCACATTTTCAGGTGTCTGGTCATTCAGAGCCCCAGTTTGGAAGGCTGTGAACCACCTGGAGAGCGAACAGCCACTCACCCATGCTGTGGCAAACAGCAAGCAACAAGGCTCCTGGCTTTAATTAAGTGCTTTTCTATTCTCCTTCTAATATTAATATAGTTTTGCTGCTCTGGGTTTTGTGTGGCGGAATGAGGAGACATGACCAGGAGACAGGCTCCGGATTTGCTGCGCCGCTATCAAAATCTGCAGCCGCCTGTGAAGTCGGAGGGATCTGGGATAGCGCCAGGGTGACGAATTGCCAGAGGGCTTACGTTAACACAAGTGGTGATTCCATCACTTGGCAGAGAGCCCAAACTGGCAACCGGCTGTATTTGTCTCATGTCTATATTGACATAGCATCTGTGGTCCATTTGCTCTGGAAATTAAAGCATAAGCTGTGCAACCAATAGCTGCTAGGTCTTAGGGACGGGAAAACAATCTAGGTTACCTGATTGCTAGGGAGAAGGGCAGAAAGACATGCTCGCTGAAAGGTTTACCTGATGTGCAGGAAATGTGGAGGATTGCTGGAATTTCTCTTTCAGCAACGAGGTCTGCATAGTGGTGCAAAATCCTGTGCCTGTGGAAGAGTCTGGGTGAGCTATTTCTGGTTGCCATCTGATGCTCCTTTATGGACTCCCTTGGAAGGCACACAGTTGCTCTAGATAGGATCTTCTGGTTTGGCTTTCATGCTTTTATAATTGAGGAGAAAAGTGCCAAGAATTTGCTTAAACACAGGGAATGACCTTTCTACATTGTTTGATCAGTGTAACATGTAAAGATGCAAATTGCCTTGGATTGTGTGCAGCGTAAAATATAAGGAACGTGCCTTAACTGGCTATTGATCCCCTGCATATTGTTATTAACAGTCTGACAAATAAATAGCTTAAAGGATATAACAGCAGATGAAGTAGTATTTGGTTTGGGGTTTGTTATCCTGATGGGGAGGGCAGGCACAGAAATCTGTTTGCTCTTCTCTGACAACATAGCTTCATTATCGGGTGAAGTTGCCATTTTGCCAGCAGTGCTGGAGAACTGAAGCTGGTCCCTTGTCAGCATAAATGTGGTGAGCTCCTCTGCAGCCCATGGAATGATGTGGCTTTTGCTCCAGCTAAGAACCTGGTACATTTGCATTTATTGTTAAAGCCTACAGTGTTCTTGGGGTTCATGGCACATGTTGTCAGCTCAGGCTTTTACCAGCGCAAACCTCAAAAACCAGTTTTGTTTAATGAAAAGCAAGAAATAATCCAAAATGGTGGCATGATTTAATATTATCATCTAGAAGAGAGTCTCCTTCCTCACCAGGCCTGTTGCCCTGCAGCATAGGGGTAGCATTGCTGGAGGGCAGCTCCTTATCTCCTGTACAAGACACAAAAGGAATCTTGTCATGTCATTCTGCCCCAGCTCCCAGTACCACACGTGACCAAATTTGCACTCTTTCCAAGCAACCAGAGGCATCATCCAGATGCATCAGAGTGTGGATTGTCTTGCCTTTAATTCTCAAATCTCAAGCAGATTTAATTCATACTGGGTTTTCCTCCAGAAAAGGAAGGCAATCCAGACTTGAGGGTCCCAGACTTACAGTTTTCTGGGATAGCTGATTTTTCTCTCTCCATCCTGAGAACTGAAAATGCTTTGATTTACAAAACAGAATGAAATAGTGATTTATAAGTTAAATATTCTTTTCTATGAAAGGGACAGAAAAGCAGGCAACTCTAGCTGTATCTGTATTGTATTACTTAGATGCAGGACAACGCCTTGATCAGAGCTGTGAGGATATAATTTTACCTCTTATTTTTTGCTCATTTGTTGAGGATCAGATAGAAAATATCTTCAGCTCTCTCTGTAGGTTGAATTTTGGCAGTCACAGAGTACATAAAAATAATAATAGTTGATTTTATTTGTGGAGATAAAGTTGAAAGTAGAAATTTAGAGGGTTCTTTCTGCCATATTTTAAGAGGGTTATTTATCGGTGCTGTAAAATGGCATGATTTTATTTTTTCCCCAGTAGGTTTGAAAAGGGCACTGGGTGCTTATGTTAGAAAGACAGATAGCTTTTGGCTAGTGGCATCAGGCAAGTTCTTGCGCTTTCTTTCCTGGGATTCTTTGGGCTGTGTTCAGAAGCCTCAGCTACAGGGATTTCATAGGAAACAAAAGATAAAATATACATAGAGCAATGTACAAATACCCAAGAGACTAAAATCTTCTTTCAAACTAAAGCCTTTGCAGCCAAAGAGTATTGTACCAATTAGCAGGCTCTTAATTAAATTGCTTGTTTGATTTGCATCCAAATTATAATCTGAATGTTGTGTAGGCTTTGATACCTTTTCATTAACTGTTTCTTTTGAGGCGAAAAAAATAATCTATTTTCCACTGTGTTTCAGAGGCCTGTGGTGTCACAAGGTGGAAAGGTCAATCATTTTTGTATCCATTTAAAGTCCATTATTGGTGGGCCACTACAACCTATCAAGCAACTCTCTTATTTTTCCAGTCAATGATTCAGGAATCTATAGCTCTGTGCAGATAAATGGGATTTCATGGGCTTCTAAACTTCTTGCTTTATTGAAAAGCAGAATATTAACTGCTCCACTGACCAGCTGTCCATTAAAAACATGGGATATTTTTAGAAAATTGTTTGCCAATCAAATCCCACCAACATCTGTAGAGAGCCTTTTCAGTTTGTTTGGTTTATAAGCAAATCGTACAGTTGCTTTCCCACCTCCATTGAAACATTCCCATTTACCTTCTCTCCATGTTTCTGTCCATGTCTCGGGGCATTTTGAGGTATTGTAAGGAGCGCAGCGTGTTAGCTGGAAATGTAAAACTGAGCTTTAACAAGTCCATTTGGTGCAAGTTCTTTCTGGTCTATGGGGCCCCCTGCTTTATTTGCTGTTCAGTGAAATTAGTGCTTTGCATTTTTTGCTATTCCCAGGGTTTAAATAGGTTCTGTTAGCCCTCAGGATTGCAGGCCAGCTGTAGGGATTAGGGAGCTCCACACCTGGCTAATAACTGGCCAGGCTTTGGGAGATGCAGCCGGGCAAGGGCAGACCAGAGAACTCACTGCTCTGAACTTGCTGGGAAATCCCATCTTCAGACCCCATAGACTTGAATGTTAGTGACAGGAACATCTCTAGACTTAATACAGTTCTTTCAGCCCCACTGTCATTCCCAGGTAAGTGCCTCTATACCAGCCTGGGTCTTGGATTCGGCTGGGGTAGAGCTAGTTGTTGACTTAAACCATATTAGTTTCCTATGAATCAGGTCAACAAATGTACCCATCCTTTAAAATTTAGTAGATCTGCATCCTTTTTCAGTGCAACAGATCTGTCAGGAATGGTGTCAGGTGCTGGCAAGCTGAGCTGTCAGGGAGGCCAGCAGGTTCCATTGACTCTCAGAATGATGCTTCTCTGTTTGGCTGGATGTTACTCCTGGGACTGCTGCTTTCTCTTCTGAACTGCTGAGTGATCCAGCCCTCCCTGTGTATTTTGAAGCCATAGAAACCAAAGAGAGAAGATTCTTTCCATGTACAGAATTTTTATCATTAAATGGTTTCACCTCTTTGTGTTTTGCCTTTTCATTTTAATGAGTATTTCATAAAGATTACCTTTTTGTAAGGGAAGAATGTAAGGCCTGCTTCAGCTTCTCTGTCAGTGCAAAGCCAACCTTCTTTTACCCCGTCAGATCAGAATCCATTTTGCAGACTGGAGTAGATTCTTGGTTTAAAATCATTCTGGATTTTGTGGGTATATTGGAACAAGGTGCTGAAGAAAGTGGCATCAGCTGTAATTTTGCTCCCTCCTTTGCTTCACCCTTGATGATGACTTCTCTCCTCTTCACTGCAGGGCATTGATTTCTGTCCTGGGCAGAATGTCTCTGGAGTGACAACACATACACAGGAGGAGCACACTACCCTGCCACTGCTTTTCCACCTGGGAAGGGACCCTGGCGAGAAGTATCCATTAAGGTGAGACAGTTAACAAAGATGTTAAAACTCAGCACTATCAGCATCCGCTTTATATAATTCATTTGCCTTGGTAGCTGTTTCTTGTAATCTGCTTGAAAACTGTCCCACAAAGCCATTACAGGAAAAAGAAAGGAGCAAACATTGGTTTTCAAGTGGTTAGGTTAGATGGATGTGCACGTGTCCAGGGCTTGACTCGTTGAACTGGTTGTTCTTGTTCTGTGTCCTGCAATCTCTGACAAGGCAAAATGCATATTTTTTGACAGGACAGAGTGCAGGGCAGCTGTGGAATAAAGCAGTGGTGCTGGTGAATGTGCACATTGGAACTGTGATTCTCTCTGTATTTTGGGACTAGGAAAGAAATTACTAGTGATCTTCATGTACTCTGCAGTGGTTTTTCTCTCTGAATTAGAATCTGTGGAAGGTAGACATGGTAACCTTCTGATCTCCTAGCCCCTGCTAAAGGAACTTATCTAGAGGGTCTGTACCAAGAGGACATTCTGTTCAGTCCAGTTCTATCCTTGGACTTTCCTGGCTGCTTGAATCTTTTTTCCCATATGCCTACTATTGTGATATTTATCTCGAGCACACACCTGAGAGATTTCTGTAAGGATTTATGTAGCCATAAGCCACCACAGCCCACATATAAGCCTGCCACCTCCAAAAAAGCTCCCAAGGTGTCCCCACCTCTCTCCTTCCTTCTACTGAGTTTTACCCTGTGGGAAAACCTGCAGACAGGGGCATGCAGCCTCATCCCTCACCAATGGCTCCAACTTGGAGAATGTGGAAATAAATAAAAGGAAAACTCTAGTGCTACTGTGACCACCTGCACAGAAATGGTTTTGTGCAGCAGCTTCACAAGAGAGATGTTTTTCTGAGCTGACAGGACTTCAATTACTCAACTGTTTTAAATAATTGAGTGGATACATTCACTGCACTCCTTTGAAAAGAACTCAGCCTGTGCTGTCCACTAAGTGTTTTCACTAGAGAGAGGAGGGGAGGAATATCGTTTCCCCTTCTCTCTTGCTTAACAGACAAGCACTCTAGAGGGGCATTATTCAGTGTATAAAGCTCTTCAGAAGCCCCACCGTGTTAGTGAGAGCTACACTTTTTGTTGAGTTTCATCACTAATGAATAAAGCAAATCTGCAGCTCTTGCGTTTTAAACTGAACTCAGTGAAACTACACTACTGGGTTGAGATTCCAGATGAGACTGTCCCCTGCTTAGTTTACCAACTGTTTTATTTTTAAGAGGCTGAGTTAATAGAAATGACCTCTTTTTCCCCAAACCAAACAAATGGTTAGTATTAAGTGAACTGTGTTTGTGTTTCCTCTGAATTTGAGAGAGAGGAGCTCTTCCCTAAGAGGTCTGTAGGACATCTGCTTCCCTGCTATTTAGATGTTCCTTACCACCACCATGGACTGAGCATTGAAATAAATTCCAGTGTTACATCTGCAATCGTTTCTCGTACGGTTTCATTGATTTTTGGACATTCACAAGCTGTTGCTTTGATTGAATTTTATGGCAAGATTATGGCACAATTATGGAAAGCTGGGATGTTGTTTAATATGCAGACCTTAATAGAAAAGCCTCTTCTTAGTAAATGAATCTTCCTTTCTGCAGCACATTCTGTTGCTATTGTCTCCTTTCTGGTCACAGTGGAAAACTCATGGGAAGTGGGTCTCCTATATCGAATGTGGTAATTAAATTATCCTCATTTGTGGAGCTGTTACTGTTGTGTATTTTTATTTAGCTTAATTATCCCCCTTGGCAGACAGCCTGTTGGGAGTCCTGACACTAATGTGGCTCAGAAGGGAATCCAGCATTCTCCTACAAGTGTGCATCTGTCTGTCTATACATGCTGGGTGTGTGTTCACAGTCCATGTTGGCCACGCTCCCCTCTTCACCCTCCTGCAGCCTGGAGGAACAGGGTGTATTGTAGCTCTTTCACCAGCTTGGCTCTTCTGATGCATTGTTATATTGCTAAAGCATTAAGAAAAGAATGTGTTATACCCCTAATTTATTGGTGCCTTTCCCTCTTCTTTTATGTAATTAACTTTGTTAAATCTGTACTGGATTTTGTTGGTATTGCTGCTGCTGCGAAGGAACAGCATCGCACACAGATGCACTTCCTCTCTGCCTGCTTTTGCTCATTTTTTATTTCATTTATTCCTTATTTTAGTGCAAATTTTTCTTCTCCCTAAAATTATTTAAATAATCTGTCATTTCTCTTGATTTCAATTAGTTTGGATTGGGGTCACATACAAAACCACTAGTGGAGAGGTTTCATTGTGATGCACAAAAGGCCAGGCATCACACACACCTCCAGAGGGATGTAATGCTTATATATTTGGGCTCCTTCTAGAATCCCAAGGGATCTCAGAGCCAGGGTATCCTAGAAACCAGTCTGCTTAGTCACCTGAGCAGCATTTGACTTGCAGGGTGCTTAAACTCAAGCAGTCTTATCTGAAATGCCATTGGGTCATGACTTTCCACACAAGTACTGTGTAATACTGAGAGACTTCTTTGAGGCTTTGATTTCAGTTCAAATGATCACATGGGGATTAGCAATTCCAGTCTTCATTGGGGAACTGGCTGCTAAAGGAGTCACTGAAGATGCAAGTCCCTCAAGACATAGAGACAGCACGTAAAGTTTTCACTTCCCTGGGTGTCACAGTGAAGCAGGGCAAGTCCTTCCTCTTCCTGACACAGTTCACTGGATTTCCTGGAGCCTGCCTGGAAACTATCAGCAAAAGCTTATCTCCCACAGAAGTTTTTTTCATGCAGTGGAAAAACTGGTCAGGCAATTACAGGCAGGTCCTGTCATCATGCTGAGGGCACGTCTGGCAGTTCTGAGCCATATAGCACCCTGTATTTTTGTTCCCCTTCATGTAAGGCTGTACATGCATCCCTATGCATGTCTGACTCCAGCAATAGACCCTCCAAACAGATTTGTGACTCTTTCTTCCTGCTATTGCCCCTCTGGTTTTGGCTAGATGCTTTCGGCACCCCAGCTTCTGCCAAGGGACATGGTTGTGTTTACCTCTCCACCTTAACAGATGATTGCTGATGTTTCTCAGTCTGGACTGGAACTTCACCCAGGCAATCCAACAGCCCCACAGACTTTGCATTTTGTTAGCTGGGATTCACAGTAGTACCAAATGCCTGTTATGAGTCCTCAAACTGCCTGAGCTTGCCCTGGTGATGGCATATTTCGTAAAATGATACAATTGTATTTACATCATCACATCAACAGACTGAATGGAGCGAGATCCCTGTTCTGTAGTTGGCCTTCAGGATGATCATGCTCATCACTAGCATCAGATTCAGTCACTACCAAGTTCTTATCCCCCTTTCTCCTGGCAAGAGGGGAACTATTCTGAAAACTGCAGGATTCTGGGGTACTACTGTTGAAAGAAGCTTGGCACCATAGGATGAGTTCGACATTCATATGGCTGCAGAATGAGGTAGGCATGAACATGCCTGCAGATACAGATGAGACAACATTGGCATCTGGATTGGTGCTTTTAATAACATCTGAAATACCAGAGCATTTATAGGCAATATATTTTAAAGAAGTGTGGTTACTGGTGAATAATCTTCCTTTTGGTTGCCAAAAATGGCAATGTAACTGCACTTACATAAGTAAGACTTACCTTATTATCTGGTCCTTGTGTAGTGAGAAGTGAACTGTTTGTGTCTTTTTGTCAGCCAGGAGATTGACTAGATTTGTGTAGGCTGTGGGATAGATATCTTTTTCTTTATAGCTCTCAACTTTAAAGTATAAATAAGATTGTGTGTTAGGCAGCACACAAAGCAGAAGCACCTCCCTAAGTCTAAGCGGTATTTTGTTTCCGCCTTAGGTGCAATTGTGAGGGGGTTTGTGCTTTGTACACTGAGTTTACTAAATTTTGAGTGTCAAAATACCTGTATTTTACTTAGGGCAACAGATTTTACTTTTATGGAAAGAAAATGGAAGCAATAAGGCTTGGTTGGTGAACATAATGATTTTAGAACACATTAATTAACAAGAGAGCTCAGATATGCCTATTTTGAGCAGATGGAAAATCCAGGAAATCATCAGAGAGGTAATTGCACTAGTTATGGAGCCAGAAAAAAAGGGAAGAATCTCCTAAAGGGAAGCTAAAGGGGAAGGGATCTGATAGAAAAGTTGCCAGTCTCACCTGACAGATCAGGGCAGACACCTCACTGTGAGCAAAGGAGAAAAGGTGCAAAACTGGGAAAAAACTGTGTATAACAAAGAGCCAAAATCTTGCCCAGCAGATACTTACTCATCTTCTTGAAAAGAAGGAAACGGTACCAGCTGCATTGCTGGGGTGAATTAGCTGCTGCCTCAGGAAAGGTAGCATTGCGGAACACTGAAACTGTGGAGAGCTATGGATCAGGAGCCTCAGGACTCTGCATTGTGGCATGTCATCTGATCAACCTGCAACTTGTGCTTAATTGTGGTTGACCAGCAGCGTGCAGGTTTTTTGATGAGTAACTGTCTAGACCAGAGTGATGCTGTATAAAAAGGAAGTAAAAAGCCAAATGAATCAGTTTCAGAAATGTAAAATGCAGTTGGTAGTGGACATAATCTTCCTCAGAGATGGTGCAGGAAATGCTTACAGCCTCAAGAAAGCAGCCTGAAGAACATACTGCTTGAATTATGACTCAGAAATACCATGGAAGCAACTAGCAGGAGGATCAGATGGATAGCTGTTGTTTTTCTGCCTCCTATTAACACAAAGACTGAGGCTTCACATCCTCACTCTGCCTTTATCCCCTCTGCTCCCCTCAATGCTGTGGTGGCTCGCAGTGAAATCCAGCAGAAAGACAGGATTCCTGAAGCTGGGGAGTTACACCTTCTGTGACAATACTGAGTAGACGATCAGCATGATCACATCTCCTTGCTGCAAGGAAGACTGTGGGCACCGTTAGAGAATCCACCCAGGTGAGAGGCATCATCAGTACTCCCACTGTTTGTGTGGCTCCCGTGCCCCACACATCTCCAGGGGTATCTCCATGGCTGCTGGACCAGAAAGGTGAATGAAGGTATGGGCCACCCTTCAGTTTGCTCTTTGA
>JBCJKH010069384.1:0-17769 GCA_039877255.1 Loriculus beryllinus | reverse complement strand
CCCCCCCCCCCCCCCCCCCCCCCCCCCCCCCCCCCCCCCCCCCCCCCCCCCCCCCCCCCCCCCCCCCAAATAAAAAAATATTTCCCTAATTGCACTAAATGCCTAGTATCTTTAAAAATGGATTTAAATTATTCTGTTCCATTGAAGAAACATGCACTTTCCATGGATTGAGTGGCAAGGCACAGTAAAGTAGAGGAGCTTAAACTGAACAGTAACCTACCTGTATCCTAACAAAGAACAACTTTCAGGTAACACCAAGGATAATTTTGCCCTTCTTTATTAAGATAAATTATCCCCCCGCTAATGGGTGTAGGTCTGTCTCCAGATCTAAATCAAAAAGTTTCTGCTTTTTTCTTTTTTTTTGGAATGTGGTTTTCTATAGGTACTTTACTGATTACAAGCTCAAAAGTTAGATATTGACCTCCTTTTTTTTTTTTTTTTTTGTTGATGATGCCAGTATGTGCTCATACAATTATAAAATAAAATCAGCATGGATGTAAACATCCAACAGTGTTTTGACCTTTCCACTGCTTCTTATGGCTCATGTTCAGAAATCTTCACCATATTTCAAGCAGATGGGCAATGGATTTTTATCATAGTAAGTGAAAAGACCAGGTGACAATGGCACAGAATGAAACTGCTCATATGCCTGTGGTTTTAACTCATGAATAAGATAACCACATTTTTATTTCTGTATTAGTTGCTATACATTAGAAAATCCCAAACTTCAAAAATGCAGTGCATAATGACAATTGATGAAGTTGTTGCTAGATAAACATTTTAACATATCTGGAACAGATTTATCAACATATCAGTGTGGATTTCCCACTGTTACTCATGAGATTTGAATCAGGCCTTGCAAACCTTCTATCTGAGAAATTATAATTTTTAAAAAGACAAGAAGAATGGAGCACCCAATTCCAACCTACACGTAAATAGATACAGATCAGGGTTTTTAGACACTTTAAGGTTCTTTTCTCCCTTCTTACAAAGAAGCAGTAATTCAGGTGAAAATGCTCAAAGGAAAACTCACTTTTGTATGCTCACTGAAGGCCAAGAAGAACAGCAGAACTCCTTTACCTTTCAGTGGTGCTAAATCCACTGAGACACTCAAAAATACATGCTGCAGTTGTAATGACAATTCCTCCCAGAAAAGTCCCCTGAATCATGAAAATGGTGGTGTATTTCTCTTCTGCTTTGCACAGAGACCTGGTACAGCAGAAACTCTGGCCAACTAAATAGTATTGTTTAAACAAGATATGTTTCAACACAAAACCGATCACCTTCAGACTTAAAATATTCAATTCTTTATGGAGGAAAAATAATTCGCTCATCTACTCTACACTTTTTAATAGCAACAGCTGATAAATACTCAGCTCCTATAAATAGTGTAATTACCAAATAAGTCAAGGATGTTTAAAAAAATCAGTCATAACCTCTTGAATAAAATACATCATATACTTAGTTTTTAAACCCAGTTCTCAATCCATTATCATCAAGATTAATCAACTAATATTCGGATATGAGGAAATACTGAGGAGTCATAATTGCACAGTGCTAATCAAAGACAGGAAGAATGATGAGAAAACAAAATAAAAGGAGCAGAGTTTTTGCAGATTTTTTTTACAAACATTTGTGCATACCAATTTTTACTTGCCTTTGTGAAATATGATGAATGTTTTCAGATTGTCAACAACACCAATGTGAATGAATGAAACAAATGCTCAAAATAAATTGCCAAAATTGTCTTTGTATGACTCTTCCTCAAAAATAAAGAAGGACAAACATGGTCTCTCTTTACTCAGGTTACATGAAATCTCTGTTTGATTTTTGCCATAATATTTTAGTTCAATTAATATATTTTTCTCTGCAAAAGGAAAAAAAAGGTTGTGTATTTAGAAGTTAGTAGAGCTTTTAGATATTAATTTTTTTTTGTGTGTGTGTGTCCACTTTGATATATTTCTGTTATGTCACATGGATTCTGAGTCAAAAGAAGTTGAACTCTGGAGCCTCCTACTGAAGCAGAGCATCTGAAAAAATACGTTGATGTTGTCTTTGAAGCCTTGACCCAGAAAAGTGAGGATCAAGAAATGCAAGCTGTCTTGCTATGTAAATACTCCAAATATGACAGCAATTATTTTACATTTCTTTAAATAAGTCCATATCTTGAAAGAGTACAAGTCTCAAAATTATTAATCTTCTTGAAAAATGAATTTGTCATAACAAAAGGAATTCCAGTGCTTCCAACTGTTCATGTATTTTGCTTGTCTAATTCCAGCACCATTTTTCATATTTTTCAATATATATTTCACCATGGCTTCTTTGCAGGAACCATTCCTATGTCAGCTGTTTTTATTAAGCATTTTGTTTCAGTGGCACCTACTCTCCCATCTCATATCAACTGAGAATATGAGTAACTTAAAATATTGTTATTGAACAAAAGTATTAGGACGCACTATCAATAGTGTTCCTATAGCAGATTTAAGTAATATTATTCTTTAAAAGAATGTAAATAATCTATCTGGATATAAAACAGCACCTGAGTGACTTTTCCAAATTTGTAGGAAAATAAATGCTTAGCTGTTCAACATCAAAATACAGAGATGTACTTTATAGTCCATTATTTTCTACAAACATAACTAAAACTACATTAGATTAAACTTGAGATTCCCACCTCAACTGGTTGTGAATATAACTAACTTTGAACTTGTAGATGTGTTCTCTGAAAAGTAAGCTGACTGAACAGTCTCCAAGCTTTTAAATTCATGGATTCACCTTGATTATAACTAAAGTCTGGTGTTCTACATAACCTGGTCACCTAGATGACCAGAGCAGAGGCATAGCAAGCATGCATCACAATGTCCTGCCAGTGTGCTGACTCAAGTTTCTCTCCAAAGGAAACCAAGTCAGCAATGAAGATGATATATGATTGAGTCTTATCCTGTCAGGGAGTTAAGATGGGGCTGAAGCACAAACTGCAGTGTTTGAGAAGATTAGGAATAATTACTGACTGTTCTTGGATGGATGGTCTTACATGCTTTAGGACAGGTGTTTAAATATTTTGTTGATCTGGCAACTACAGATGATCATTTTCTGGAATTATCTTCCAGATTTCTGGAATGACAGCCACAAGATAAATGTTCGTCTGCACTGATTTTTACAAGTCAAGGTTTTGTTTTCCTTGCCACAACTATCTGCTTAACAATTTGCAAAAACAATACTTGGTTTCCAACTGTTCATATTTTATTCCATTTATTACTGACATTGCAAAATAAAACTCAAACAGAAGAGTACTGGTTGGTTGGTTGTTTTTTTTTTTTTTTTGGTTTCTATTTCCAAGTTTCTGAAGTTCTGTAGCATATTCTTTTGTATATTCAAAACTAGGCTATCAAAATATAATGCCAATTTAAGCCACAACCATTATTTATATTAGTAGTGAAGAAGGATAAAGGTAGTGATAAATTAATCTTTGTGCAGCAAAGAACTCCTTAAAATAGGTTTTCAGCATGCATAGTAATGAACTATTGCTATCTCTCCTCAGCAGACATCTTTAAATACCTATGTCCAAAGTTGTTTAAAATCCTTTTCCTACAATTTCAGTTTCACTAATGCAAGGTAGAGTGATTCCACACTTATAAAGCTGACCAACACAAGTCTTCTTTATTTATTTTCTGCTTAATATAGGGAACTCATGAATCAGATATGACTTTTACATGCCTTCCCTTTGACCTTCCCACCGATAATTATAATAATGCTGGGCTGCTGAGAATCAATCAGTTTTCATAAAGGCAGCAGCTTTCAGATTAATCTCGTATTATTAATTCTGCAAGTTAAAAAGACAAGCAGAATGACAAGATGGCTTTCAGTGCTATTTACTTCCCTAAAAATATTTCCTGTGGATAATAAACAAACAAATTTCCAATCTGGTGAAGCTGTAAATTTGCAGCCTTCATGAAAATTAATTTAAATGGATGTGACTGTGAGGTTAGGATTGTAAAGATTAGGGAGACTCCTGTAGTTATAATTGCCTGTTCAGCTCATCTGCTGCTCTGTCACTCAAGAGTGGCACAGCTGCATTAACAACTCTAATCATAATCTAATTCTCAGATCAAATTCCCATCTTCAATATATCCTTTAATAAAGCTTCCATACCCCGTCTTTTAGCCTTAATTATTGCTTCCTGTCTCCCCTGACAACCAAATTAAAAGGTACATGCAGCAGTTCTATAATAAAAAAACAGCACAGATACAACTACTGTACTGCAAATTCACACTAACCTTGTGAAGGTTGGATGGTTTGTGATAACTAGATATTTTTACTGATAGTGCAAGCACTAGAAGATAAGAAATACAATTTTATAATCATGTATTGATTTTTCTTTTTTTCCTGCTAATATAGAAAATTACCTGGGCCAGTTTTCAGATTAACAAAGTGAGAAAAGACAATTTTATAGGAAAACTGTCTAGATCCCAGCATGTGGACTGTTTTATTTCTTAAAGCTGGAGCTCTTGACATGTCAGTCGTTGACAGTAGATATTGTACTAGTTAAAGCTAAGTCCCTTTGCAAAAGAACTGAGATGCCAAGTCAGCAAGACATTTAATCAGGTACCTATCTTTTGGCATATTAATAATCTCAAGTCAAAAAAACTGTTAACATGTTTGAAGTCAGTAAATACCACGGAAATTTTGAACAGAACCCAAACAGTCAGTGTCTTGTCAATGTAGGATTCTGTTTTGTCTGTTGTACTGTGCAAATGAGGATTTCAGTAAGTGTTAAACTGTTGTCTCTGTAAATGTAACAAGATGGCATGTGAACATTTCTGAGACAGAAATACATTTCCATAAAACTTTAACAATGGATTAATACAATCATGGTATTAGTAACTGAAAAATGACTAGAAAATTAAAATTATGGGACAGGTATGGGCAACAAAAGATGATTGCCAGTGTAAGTAAGGGAGAAAACGATTAATCAGTTATCAACATTTTTAGCTAAGTTAGGAAGATTTTAAATGAAATAGCACACCAAGGTCTTGAGATGATTTTAAAATATAGCTGGGGATTTCAAGGGCAGTAAGCAAAGTCTGTCAGGAAATGGTTTAACAGATAAGAGAGGCCTGCAAGAATGCCAAAACTTTAAACATGGCAGATTTTAATTATCCTGATACCAGTATTGATTAGGATAAGAACTATTTCAGGGCTAAGGGACAAATGTGTTTGAGAAAATAGCAAAGGATTTATTTTGCAAGCAATGTGCTGACCAGTTTTAGTGGCTTGGGGCTATCTTGAGAGTGCACGGATCTTGAATAAACTGGGACACTGGGGACAATGTAGTGTAGGCAATGAATCTGAAACAGAAAGTTCAGCAAAATGAAAGGGGTTTATCATTTAGATGGATACCTTCCTTTCTGACTCAGAAGGGAATGTGTTTAGTCATTCTCACTTAAGATATTTAAAGGTGAGAAATAAAAAATTTTGCATAACATTATAGGCTACTTCTGAAAACACAGAAGTTTCCCCTGTACCTAGATTTCTGTTGTCACACATCAAACTTAAACAAGTGATCTGAGGCACTAAAATTTTTAAAATTCCAATTGTACTGGATCAAACTTTTCTGCTGGTCTTGGAGACTCCCACCAGTAAATTTTTCAACTTACCACTTGTCTCCAAAAAAAAAAAATCTCTTTTTTCCTTTTATTTTTCCATTTTTGGGGAGCTGAGGCATGAAAATACTGAAGTATACAATTTAGTTATGTTTTTCCTTAAAGGAGAAAACACATAAGACAAGTGTAGATACATTACTTTTTAGTCATTAAGCTGAAGTAAACAGAAATATTTCAGTCACTCTAATTCTTCATTCTTTTGTATCTGGTGGTTTTATTATTACCCAGGTCTTGCCAGACCTGAAGCTGCTGTGCTCTACCAGGGACATTATTTGCCAATGCTCTTAAATGAACATTTTTAAGAGCATGAATCATCTCTTTCTATAACATTTATTTGATGGTAGTGATTTCTATAACAATTATTTGATGGCTTCTCCCATCCTTGTAACGTATTTCTGTTTACAAGATTCTGTGCGTGTAGCAATGTGTTACAATTTCTAGCTTTTGGTTTGAAAACAGAAACAAAGGAAAAGGTGTGATTAATCTCCACCTTTGAAGTAGAAGCATAGTCTGAGAGGGGTGAATAAACTCCCAATAGTCAGCGGAGAGAGAAAAGTTGCCTTCAGAGGTTACTGTACTGTACTGTATTAAGCAGTAGCTCTTGAGGTTAATCACATCATGGTGGAGTCTGAGTTTCTGCACTGATTATAGAGGGGGGCTTCAATGGTTAGCCTGAACTAGACAAGAGTTATCAGTTGGTAAACTAAAGATCCAAGGAAAAACAAGAGAATCAAATCTCTGAGCATTTCAGCCCCTTAACAGGCAAGAGAAGAGCTCTAGAGACCCAGGTCTGGGAAGACTTCCTCATTCAGTGGCAGATCTTAAACAAGCTGAATAATGAGAAAGTAATCCGGAGCTGAGCAATAAAATCCAGTGCATCTGACTATGACAGCAATAGTAAGCGCTACAGTAGTTTGATCCCAGGAGCAAGACCTACACTGCCCCTTTTCACAGCTTAGAAACCAAAATCAGAAATTGAAGGGGAGAGGGGAGGTATTTCTGTATGTTGTAGAAATAGGTCTTATAATTTCCTCTGTAAAAACAAATCGTGACCTTTTTGTCCTTAACACAGTTCTGTTGGGACTCTGTGTATTCGTAAAAATTAAAATTAAAAAGGATTAACTGAAGAAGATTAATGTCAGAACAGCAAAGGGACTTATTCTGGGCTCAGAAGCAGGTTTTACCATTTTTCAGTTAGAGCTAGAATTTAAAAAAAAAAAAATCCGTATCTGAAAGATTGATATCCTTATGACAAAATACTGGCTATTCTGACAAGAAAGGCTAAACCTCATTTTTCTTTTTTTTTTAAAGAAATGCTTTGGCTTGGAGAACTCTGAGAAATACTTAGAGCTGAAACTTTCTTTGAAATCAGCTTTACATTTTGCTGAGACAACATTTTTGGAAGAAAAATATAAGTGTCTGAATATCTTTTTAATAGTTCTGCTCTATAAATTTGATATTAAAGCTACACTTATAACTACAGGAACTATTGGATGCTTCAAAAGTTTAGGGCAAAGCAGTGCAGTTTAGTACATAAAATGCAATAGGCTTATCTGTGGTATCCACATTTCTTGCGTTAGCAAATTCAAAGTACAAATTCTGTGAGAAAAGTCTTTTTTCAAGGTTTCTGACATTTAGTGTTCTGATGGTTTTCTTTTTTTCTTTTTTTTTCCCTGTCTTTTTCCTTAGGAGGTGGGAATGGTACCAGAACAGATTTATTTATAAATTTATAACGATTTATAAATATATAATGTTATGTGAGAACTAAAAGATATTTAGTGAGTTTTTTATCTTTTCATCTTTCTAACCTCACAATCTTTTTACACTATAAAATCACGGAAGTACATCTACACTATTCTTACACATAATAGGACAGATGGGCATCTTTCCTGGCTTCAGATCCTTCCTGATCTCTCTTAACCCTCACTTAAAATTGAAAAGGGAATGTGCCCATTACTCGCAGCAGGTGATGTCACACCAGGTAGCATAATTTTTGAACAATTACACAAATACTGGTGGTTAAGTAAGCACTGCATAAACTAGCAAATGTAAATAATCAATGAATTTATATTGTACTGATCACTCCCAAGGGTTATTAGCCCAAGAAAAGAAGGGAAGCAATTTAATCTGACATGTTTAATTTTGTTAAGCTACCCATAAAGGCATACAAATAAAGAAAACAGTAGTATATTCTATGATTCTATATTCTTTTCCCACTGTGCATGCTTTAAGATGACTTTGGAATGAATAATGAAAGATATACCTGCATAGAGCTTCGACAACTCCAAGCATATCCAAGTGAACACCTTCATAGGCCTAGAGCATCTTACTGATAAAAGCTATTAGTACACATTTGTTGCATGCGGGCAGGTTATGGGGCAATTAAACAGCACGTCAGTCTACATTTAGTATAGTAAATATTCTTTGCCAGATCTAGTGCCTCTCTGTGTCTTGAAGAGTTCGTAGCTTAAAAGCTGCGTACATATTCCTGAGACTGTAACTCGTCTTATTTTGAACTTAACATTTCCTTACTAGCAATAATTGCTCTGAGCATCCTATTAACATTATTCTTCACAAAGGAACAAGAATTCACAGGTAAAGAATCTTGTAGAGGGGGTTAAGAGAATTAGTTAAAGCATTTCAGTTTTGAGTTAACTGCTTATTCATTTTCTCTGTTTTCATTAAGCATCATCTACGCATTTCTTTTCTGTTATCTTTTTTGCAGTTTTATGTTACATATAAAACATATAACTGACATCCAAAAGTCCATGGGCCATGATGAGATGCACCCATGAGTGCTGAGGAAGCCGGCAGACATCATTGTTCTCAATTATCTTTGACAAGTCATGACAATCAGGAGAGGCGCCTAAGGACTGGAGGAAAGCAAATGTTGTTGCAGTTTTCAAAAAGAGCAAGGAGGACCCTACGAACTACAGGCCAGTCAGCCTCACCTGAATCCACAGAAAGGTGATGCAACAGCTCATCCTGAAGGCTATCTCTAACCATGTTGAAGACAAGAAATATATCAGTAGTCAGCAATGATTCACCAAACAAAAATAATGCTTAATGCATGTTTGTTTTCTTTGATGGGATGACTGGCTGGATTGACAAGACAAGATCAGTGGATGTTTTCTACCTGGACTTCAGAAGGCTTTTGACACTTTCTCCCATGACATCTTCATAAGCAAGCTCTGGAAGTGCTAGCTGGATGAGCAGACAGTGAGGTGGACTGATAACTGGCTGAGTGGCAGGTCCCAGAGGGTTGTGGTCTGTGATGTAGTCTAGTTAGAGAACTGTAATTCTTCATGTCCCTCAGGGGTCAATAGTGGGTCCAGTATTGGTTAGTTTATTCAGCAATGACTTGAATGACAGGCTAGAGTGCTTCCTCAGCAAGGAAGGAATGCCTGTTATTCAGTAGAACCTGGACAGGCTGGAGAGATGGGCAGAGTGGAATCTTTTGAAACACAGCAAATGCAAGAACACGGTCCTTCACCAGGGAAGGAATAACTCATGCACCAGTACAAGCTGGAGACTGACCTGCTGGAAAGTAGGTCTGCAGACATGGACCTGGTTTCCTGGTGAACAAGTTGCCCATGACCCAACAATCTGTTCTTGTGACCGAAAAGGCTAGTGGTATTCTGGGCTGCATTAGGAAGAACATTGCCAACAGGTCAAGGGAGGTAATCCTCACTCTCTGCTCAGCTCTAGTGAGGCCTCATCTGGAGTACTGTGTCCAGTTCTGGGCTCCCTAGTACAAGAGAGACATGAAGCTCCTGGAGCAAGTTTAGCAAAGGGCTACTAAAATGATTAAGGGTCTAGAGCATCCCTCTTATGAGGAAAGGCTGAGGGAGCTGGACCTGTTCAGCCTGGAGAAGAGTTGGCTCCAGAGGCGTCTGATCAATGTATATAAGTATCTAAAGGGAGGGTGTTAAAAGGATGGAGTCAGACTCTTCTTGGTGATGCCAAGCAATAGGGAGAGAAGCAACAGTATAAACTAAAACACAGGAAGGTCCACCTGAACATAAAGAAAAATTTCTTTACTGTGAGGGCAATTGAGCACTGGAATAGGTTGTCCAGAAACGTTGTAGAGCCTCCTTCCCTTAAAGGTGTTCAAGAGCAATCCGGACACAATCCTGAACAGCGTGCTGTAGATGACCCTACTTGAGAAGGGAAGTTGCAGTAGATGGCCTCCAGTGGTCCCTTCCAACCTCAACCATTCTGTGATTCTGTGAAATAGAAACAGAGTCCAGAACCACAGATTAGAGCCAGGTTTGTTCATTGTCTGTTGTATTCTGGCTCTGTGAAACTGGTATTCCTGGTTGCACGTGAGTCCAGTTTCAGATAGGCAAGGGAAAGTATTCCTACACAAATTACCTTATAGCCTAGATATTCTCCCGAGGTGATACAGGTAACAACCCTGCTTTCCCAAGACTGAGAAGATCTGGGTAAAGTTCAGAACTCTCAGAATATTACCCAAAGTTGCTATAATTGGAGAACTGATTTGTGGTTTTGACTTAGAGAAAAGCCCTTGTTTTCTCAGTTGTTCCTATGTGTCCATGGGTGTGGATACCTGACGAGCACTCCTGGGAACTCCATCTACCTGGTCAGGCTGGGACATCTGCTACAGGAACTGTGTGGGAGCCTAGGGAAGTTCCTGTCCCTCCAGTAATTGATCACATGGGAGTGGAGACATCAGGTAAGCACCTCTAGGTACAATACCTGCCAGTCCAGCTGATGGTAGCACTGAAGTGCTGAGCTAGGAACTGCACTTGGGACTCTGTATTGACGTATGGTCAGGTGACTTCATCCACTCAAAACCTTGAGAAAAGAATCCTATTCTTGAAAAAAAATATATATATACAAAATGAACCATTCATGGTGCAAAACCAAGAACTCAGGATCTGTAAGATTTAAAGCTTCACACAAGTTTTAAATTACCCAAGTAACAGCAACTATTCCACTTAGGAAAATGTTCTGCAGTTATTCCCTGCTAGAGTGCCATTTTGAATTTTTCCTTGACATTGACATACATTTTATACTTGTTGTATTTCTGTGTTTCATTTCTTGCCCTAGGCTATTGACTTGTGCCAAAGAAAACCCCAATTTCTTAGTAAATCTTACTTAGAATTTTCCAGTGCTTCTGTTATGGGTTTGTTGGTTGGTTTTCTTTTCTTTTCTTTTTTCACTTATTTTATTTTTAAAATATTTTATAATTTGCTGTTTCATATTTGAAAGTGATTGAAGATTTTTTTGTTGGCTTTTTTTTCCTAGATCCCTGAATATTCCTCTAGTCTCTTCTTGATCTTCCTTTTGTGTTCTCTTTGCAATGAGTTTTGTCCGTGAGTGAGTAGCTATTTGCATATTTTTATTCAGTTGCGCTTTTTGCCTATGAAGAAGTCTTTCTCCTAGAATGCACTGAATCCAAATGAAAATAAACTACTTGCCTGCAGGTACTACTATCATGGAACACATGTTTTTTGTCTTACAAGGGTTTGTTTACAGTTGCCTAAAACATTGAATCCCCTGATGATAGATCAATAAAAAGATGTCTTCCTGAACCTGACTATTTCTGTTTTGATAATAGTAACTATCTTATATCTCTGTACTTGAAAAAGCAATGATTACGTTTATTTTCTTACGTTTACCTGGTAGCTTTCTAAGTTTATAATAAAATATGATCCTCTTCTTGAACTTAACAAAACCTTGTCCTCTTTTTCTGTCATTTTCAATAAAACATCCATAGTCTGCCTTGTTTCCTACTGAATAAAAATGCGTGGTTCAATTACAGGAGCTAATGCTCTGAAGGTTAAATCACTTCATTGTGTCTCTTGTACTTTATGTAAGGAAAGACTTTGATTAACCAAGTCTTTCACATTAACAATGATGCTCTACGTTGAGTTTAGTGTCTTCGAATGAAAATGAGCATTTGGATTGCCCTGCTTAATCTTTGCATCCTTATAATGTTAGGGTTTCATAATTTTTTCAAACACATTCATAGCTACAATTATTGCTTTTGAGAATAATGCTAAGGCTACAGACTTGATTCTTTGAGTTTACAAATGAGTGTTATGCTCAAAATGGATTTTATGCTGAGGCACGAAAGGTGACATTTTCTTGTATCAGTATTTACTATTCTCACTACTAGTTTCTGAATGTGAGTGAATATTACCCCTTAAAATAATTCTTTCCAGACACTTGTTTTCTATATATCAGAAAATTTGAGAAAGGACATTCATGTAGTAATTAATAAGTTTACAATCTTCAGCCCTATTGTAACAGCCTAATTCTTTTTTAATCATTCTAAATTGCTTTTGATATCTCTTTTATTTCATATCAAAATCCCTCAGTGTAAAACACAAACAAAACCTATAATTTTACATGTATGTTTATACCTATAAACAGTATACAAATTGTAATCATTGTGAGTACATGTAATCATTGGAATACATGTCTGTATTCCATTTTTTGCTTACTAGATCTCTATATATTCAGACTTGTATTTTTTGCATGGATGGCCTCTAGTAGCAATTCTCCAGACCTCACTTCTAGTCATCCTTTTCTTTACGTCTAACCTTTCTTCATTTCATTCAACTGGTTAAGATGTGGATATTAGTAATAGAAATAAAACTCTCTTACACTGACTTGAGCTTTGTCCCAGCACATACAAGATTGTAATGCAGTCTTACTCAGTTTTGGTTTTGGAAACCCTGGTCTCTCTCACATATCTCTCACTTCTTCCTCAGTGTTTCTTTTATGTCTATTATAATTAATCAAGCTATCTTTTTCTTTCATCTTCTCTCCTTTATAAAAAATGAAAAACCTATTGTGGTTCTACTTTTTATACTTTATTGTTTTTCATGTGGGGTTTTTCCTAATTAATATATTGCTTACATTTTCATTTTTCAAATCTTTGTTGTATTTTTAGCCATCACTTACATGGCTCGTGGTAATAGATTCTGAAAAAACCTTGTTAACTCTCTAAGTTTCTTGATTTCTTTAAGCAGCAGAACAGTCTTAATTTCTAAGATGGGACTTAGTGTCTCTGCCAGCTACTGAACCTTTGGAGCAAAAAGTACCTTTAGGATATGAAAGCTAAGAGAGAGTGTTTTTCTCATAAAAATCCATGAGGCATTCAACCTCCTAAAACAAAAGAAGGTCTATAGCATACATGGAGACCATGCTGATTTTGGCTTTCCATGCAGCTCACACATGAGAACACTTCCTGAAATTGCTGTGTATCTTCCTATCTGGTCTTCCCCATGACTTCTGATTGGCTATTATAATGTATTTGTAGGGCTTCTCAGCGTGAACTGTTTTTTCAAACATTAAGGAAGTGGCCTTGCTGCTGACTCACCTCCTGTGCTGTTTCAAATGGGCCTTTGGTTTTTCTGTGGCTGAGCCTGAGAAGGCAATGCAGGACGCAGACTCAGAATTTCATAATTACATTCCTAGCATGAATCAGCCAAAGAAAACTCTGTTATGGCCTCACAGAAGTTGCAATGTAGGGCAAGACAAATGAAACTGAGTTTAAACAATAGAGTCAATGAAGCGGATTTATTATAAATCATGTGCAAATTGAAAGAATTTGGCTTGCTTTTCCCCTTTAGAAAAAAATGAGATTTTGAGATGAACAGAAAACAATTTTTAATCTGTCAGAAGGATTGATAAAGTTGCTAAAATCACCTCTTTATGAATCCTTACAAGGGATTTAGATAAAAACAAGAGGGGACAATCTACTCATTTCAAAATTTTTTATAAAGAGTGTAAACACTTACATAGTACATGAAATAAAATTACTTCATAAAAAGATCATCAAAGCCTATTATATTATTTTTCCCTGACTTCTGTGTACTTTGCACCACCTCCTTAGCTGGCATTATCTTTGAAAAGCAGCAGTAAACTATAGATATATGTCATGCTATACCAAACATGCCATGTATTTACATTCCTCATTTTAAGATTGTGTTGTAATCTTTCCTGTACTACTAGGGCAATAACATTAAAAATTGATTAAAAATAGACTGACATCTCCTTGGATTTTGCATTTATTTAGGACCATTGCAAAATGACCTAACTCTGAATTAGCATATGATCTGGAAGATAACTGAAGGCAAATTACAGAATACAAAATTCTTAGAGAACTCATAGGGTGGATTCAAGATTTTCAGATCATTTAAGACTCCATCCCATAATTAAACTTTCTGGAGAGGAGTTATTTGAATCAATAGAATGCTGTATAATATGTGGAAGAATGGTACAATTTCAATATGAGATCATGTTGATGTACAGGTACCCCTTTAACTTCAGGGAAGAAAGACTTAATAGTAAAAAAACCCCTTACATGTAACAGGGGCACTGTGAAGGTTTATAAACTCCAAGCATAATCCTTCTTCCCACTATTTAAACATTCTTATTATGAAGATTCTGCTCCAAAACAAATGTTCCTTTATGTCTGCCTCTCTTCCAGTTTCTTTTGGTTTTTTTCCTTTTCAATTAAAAATGGAAGAGCTAGCCATTCAAATGTCAATGGCCCAGGTTTCATGACAAGTTAGTGAATTCACATACAAATAAGAAAAAAGGTATGGAAAATCCAGCAATTTCCATTCTCAAGCTTCTGACATACATATTATAAATAACAGCAAGAAAAATACCTTTGAAATAAGAAAAAGTGCTTTAGCAGTATCCTTCCCTCAAAGCAGAATCTTTGGGCATACAGTGTACACGACTGTATCAACTTTGTAGCTCTAGCTGTAGCATTTCATTACTGAATGCAAAATTTAGAGTTTCTCTTTCTGGCATAAGCCATTGGCACTGCTGTATGCAAAACTGAACATGCAGAAGTGTGCTATTTATTTGCCTTACAATCATTTCCACAATCTACAGCCATGGTCCTAGCCTACTGTTTGATAAGATCCAGAGCTTTTCTTTTCTTGTAAGGAAGAGTAGCTTGGAGCGGAATTGAAGGCCCACAGGCTCAACCATTGCCAGATGCCTGACACCACTAGTCTTAAGAGCAAAATGTTCCTGACAAGTAATGAAATTGCTTAGCAGCTTATGTCTTGGAAGAAAATGGGGTTCGTGATGGGCAGCTGGGCTATCTGACCTGCTAGGCAAGCTTTCTCTGAGCAGAGATCTGTACCTTGGCTGCAGGACTGGAAGTTAGTGGCTCTGTTCCAGGGAGGATGATGTGGAAGGGGTCTCGCACTGTGCATCTGCAATCCAGTCCACTGCCCATAAGCTCACAGTTAAGACTTCTGTCAACTTAGGAAATGGCACTGTACCATATCTGTTTGTTTCTTTAGTATTTTGCATTTTTGGGGGTGTTTTTGTTTGTTTTTCTGTAAACAGAGAGCTTTTTGTAGACTGGAGTATATCTTTCTCTCTCTGGAGAAAATTAGACATAAGTGGCTTTAAGACAATACTGTCAACATTTATGGATATCCTGCAGCTCACAGAATATTACCTACTGTGATTACCTACTGTGAACTTGTACATACTTACTATCCCTAGGAGTATGATTTCAGTGGTGTAAATCAATTTAGAAACTCACTATGGATTTATGTAAAATCTAGTCCATATAGGAGGAGCTGCAAACACTTTGTCTCAGTTTCATCACAGCACAACAGCTTTGTTCCCTAGGATGCTCATTTTCCTTAGGTCTTCAACATAATACTGAACAAGTGAAAATCCTGTCATTGTGTGGTTTCCTTGCCCTTTCCTGTCAACAGTCAGATTTGTACTTCAGTAGGAGTCAACAGCATGCTATTGTTTCCAAGTAAAGGAAACATCATATCTCTTTGGCACTGCACGATATGACCCACTGCTTTAATTAGGAATTTTTGCAGACTACAATCTGAAATGACAGCAAATATTCAATATTTCTCTATCGCAGTTGCAAATACAATTAAAAATCAGTTTTCACGCTATTGGAAATTTAACTAAACAGTTTTGCCTGTATAATGTAGACATTTGTGAACTCTAATATGATCACTTTAATTTGTTCTCTGATTGGAAGCATAAAAATTAGTTTTCTGAAGTGTATAAATTGATTGGAATAAAAAAAGGGCATAATTATATGTTGACCAAGAACCCCCAAACATTAATAACTCAGGGTATTCTAAACAGCTTGCAAAATCTTTCAGTGTTTCACATTAACAAAGTTGGATTTAACATAATCATGAAAGCTTGATCAGTGTCAATAGAGTATACCATGTTATGACCTCTCTGCTATCCTGCCAACATCATCTATAACCCATTATTATATATTACATTTAAAATGAATTTGAGAAGTTGTCAACCTGTTTGCTGGTGGCATTCCGTTAAATTACTCTGTTGCAGTGGTCCACTTGCTGTCCTTAAACAGCCATCTGAATCAGATGTAACTTCTTAGTTTATCGTCTCAAACACTGTGAGGGGCTGCAGGAAACTTTCACTGCTTTGCCTCAGCAGAGATGATGTGGGGATTTATCTTGCCTTCTGGTGTTCATATTTAATTTAAGATAAAGAAATAAACCTCATTGGGATCCCTCACTTAACCTAATGTTCAAATTCTGCCTATTGAAAAATACGTATTCGGACATGAAGCTATTTCCCCCCAAAAAATTAGACAAGACTAAATGCAAGAAAAATCTACTGATTTTGACCTCATGATGATGTAGCCTTTAGTGGGCGAGAAACTAAATAATTGTACCATCCTGAAAATGCTTTCCTTGCTAGTAGTAGGGAGGCCACTTCCTATACCCATCGGCCTCTGTCTTAGCCCCTGCTGAGATTCTTCACATCTTTCACAGATTTTGAGGATCGGTTCTAAAGTCCTCTTGTCCCTACACTGGCAGATATTTACTATATACTAAATCTAAAACGCTTTTTATGACTAGAGACAGCTACAAAGCTATAGCCCATAGTTGTATTCTTTCTGATCTCATAAAATTTTGTCTGGAATTGAGAAAAAGCTGTATTATAACCACTCATGCTTTATGAGGTGAAAAAACTTCAGAATTTCGCATCAAGACATGTATACCTGCATTTAACGTATGTGAACAGTAACTGCAACTGCGTCTGTAATTCTCAATTACAAGGATGTAATCCAACAAGGATGAGAATCAACTGCTTCTTAGGAGGTTCTTAGGTGTAAAATGATATGGCAAAGTTTTTTCTGTGACATTTATTGACAAATGGATTTTGTCCTGAAAACATCCCAAAAGTGCTTTCAAGAAGAAACAAAAAGTGAAGAAGTGATCTGAATTTATTCGAATAATCAAAAGTCATTTTTAAAAAGTGACAAGTTGCTTTACTATGGATTCTAGAACAGTTTGAGTCTCTGAGATTTCCCTGCAAAATAATTATTTGAGATTTCTCATGTATTCTATTTTATGGAGGCTGGTTAATTTCTTTTCAGTTAGCACTAATAACACCTGTTGAGATTCCCTTATGCCACAGACCTGGGAAATCCAAAAGACATGATAGATGTATTTATTTACCAACTTTGTCTCTAGTTTCTGCAGTGCTTCAAACAGATCTTTGCTGCAAACTTACACAACTCCAGTGAAACTATGTGTGCCTTTCTGGAGACTGGTGACCCAAACTGTTTATTTTAATGTGTTTTAAGGCAGCACTTGAAGCAAGACTATAAATATTACAAACTGTGCAAGCAGTACCACATTCTGTACAAACATACACACATACATGCATACATACATAAAGTTTATGCATTAAACTTAAATGACTCCAAAAAATCATTCTGAATGATTCATAAATTCTTATCATACTTTCTGGATGTTTCCACTAACAAATTAGCACAGTGACCATTGCTGGCAGCCGCTGTCCCCCAGAGCAGTGTCACCCTGTGTCACTGCTGGTGCAGCAGAGCACACGCAGCACTCCCTCATAGAGTCAGATGATGAACTGCAAATGCCATTTCAGATAAGCATCCAGAAGTCCCAGATGGAGGGTTAGCCTGGGAGCAGGTGACTATACTGGTATAACCCTGGAGCAGGCATAAATGACTGTAGGTAAAGGTGAGTTTCAGGGAGCCAAGAGAAAATGAGGTCCCTGAGGAAATGGAGCTGAGCAGGGGCACAGCTGACCACAGCCCCACCCCACAGCA